>JANSVA010092706.1:0-10922 GCA_025504915.1 Erythroxylum reticulatum
AAAAAGTTTGCGATTTTTATATTAATGTTTTATTATGATGCCAAATGGAGTGTTTGTAGTGCTTTTTCGTAGCTCACTCTTATCGGAGGATATGTACCGGAATGACCTGCGGGGGTCCCGGTGTGTGTCCTGTGGTAAGGGGGCGCTACATTTGACAAATAATCTATGACCATATTCTTTGCTCCCTTTTTATCTCACACTTAAATGTCGAACTCTTGTAAAAGTAGAACCCATTAAATGAGTCTTGGCTTTGCGTCCTTCTTGGAAAAAAGATATTTTAAAGTAACATGATCGATAAATATGATCACCTTAGAACCTAGGAGGTACGACTGAAACTTATCGCATGCATACCCCATTGCGAGTGACTCCTTTTTTGTAGTGGTGTAGTTTAGTTAGGGTCCCATAAGTGTCTTGCTTGTGTAATAAATTGCATGCAATTTTTTGTCCCTTCTTGGACCCAACACACAACTTACAACTTGGTCGCTCTCATTGCACATGACCTCAAATGGGAGAGTCTAATAAGGTGGCATTAAGATTAGGCTTGATGTGAGTGACTTTTTTAATTGATTGAACATAGATAAACAATTATCATCAAAATGAAAAGGCACTTCTTTGACTAATAAGTTTGTCAAAGTTCTTAGATTTTGCGAGAAATCCTTAATAAAATAACTATAGAACTGAGCATGACCCAGGAATGCTTACACACTTTTGACATTGATGGGAGGTGGGAGCTTCTCTATAACCTCCATTTTTGCTTTGTCCACTTTAATTCCTTGGTATGAAATCTTATCTGCCTTGACACTATCCCCTCATACACCATATAGTGGCACTTCTCCCAATTTAACACCGAATGTGATTCTTCAAATATTTGGAGTACTCTATTCAAATTTGTGAGGCACTGCTCAA
Source organism: Erythroxylum reticulatum (assembly GCA_025504915.1). Taxonomy (NCBI): domain Eukaryota; kingdom Viridiplantae; phylum Streptophyta; class Magnoliopsida; order Malpighiales; family Erythroxylaceae; genus Erythroxylum; species Erythroxylum reticulatum. The sequence goes on from JANSVA010092706.1 coordinate 907, forward strand.
ATAAAGTCTCCGAAGACTAAAAAATCATCTATAAAAACTTTCATTATGTCCTCGATCATATCTGCAAAGATAGACATCATACACCTCTGAAATGTAATTGGAGCATTGCATAACCCAAAAGGTATTCTACTATACGTAAATGTACCATAAGGACATGTAAAAGTGGTCTTTTCTTGGTCTTTGGGATAGATGAATATCTAGTTGTATCCCGAATAACCATTTAAGAAGCAATAGAATGAGTGACCAACCACTCTCTTGGTCATCTAATCTACAAATGAGATAAGAAAGTGATCCTTTTTAGTCATCTTTTTAAGTTTTTCATAATCTATAGAAACTCTCCATCCTTTGACTGTTCTTGTCGAAATAAACTCCCCACTTTCACTCTCCATAATGATCATTTTTCCTTTCTTTAGTTTACATTTTACTGGGCTGACTCACTCACCATTGGATATGGGGTGTATGATACTCACATCTAAGAGCTTCACTACTTCCTTTTAGACCACTTCTTTCATATAAGGGTTCAACCTACATTGATGTTCCCTCACCATTCTACTCCCTTCTTTGAGGTTTATCTTATGAGTACAAACATTTGGGCTTATACCTCAACTGTCATATATTTTCCATCCTATGGCCTTCATTCACTTCTTAACAATTTCTACCACCTTACTCTTCTGTTCCTCATCCAATTGATTGGAAATAATGATAGGTAGAGTCTGAACTTCACCTAGAAAGGTATATCTGAGATGTGTCAGTAAAGGTTTAAGCTTTAAAGATGGTTGTTTCTCCGTAAACGGTGGTATGGGTGCTTTGGTTCGTACCCAACTCCTTCATCTCAACATCTTCCTCAAACTCAACTTCCTTCTCCTTCTCAGTTTCATTGTCTCAACTTCTACTGATTTAACCTCTTCAAAACAACTCTCTACTTGCTCTTGAATACTTTCATTAGTAATGTCAATCTTCATGTAAGTGATGCTTTCCTTCAGATTCTTAAAGGATTTATTCATATTGAAGTCCACTTGATCTTCACCAATCTAAAGTGTCAATTTACCTTCATGAACATCGATCATTGCTTTTCCTATGTTTATGAAAGGTCATCCAAAAATTAATAGACATTTTTTATCTTCCTCAAAATCAAGAACAATGAAGTCCATGGGCATAATGAACTTGTCCATTTGCATTAACATATCTTTCACCACTCCGAACAGTTTCTTAATTGATTGATCAACTAATTAAATTAGCATCAAGGTTGGCTTGACCTCACCGAGCCCCAATTTTTTGAATATCAACAATGACATAAGATTGATGCTTGCTCCTAAATCATATAAGCACTTTGCAAATTCAAATTCACTAACTACACAAGGTATTGTGAAATTCATTGGACCCTTCAACTTGGAAGGAAAATGACTAGTGACTATGGAACTATAACTGTCATTTAATACTATCGTTTAGTTTTTCTTCCCAAGTGCGCTTCTTCGATAATATTTCCTTAAAAAAATTTACGTATTTGGGCATATGTTTCGATGCCTTCACAAAAGAAAGATTTATTTGCCAAGTCTTCAATTTCTCCACGAACTTCACAAATTATGCGTCCAGATTGTTCTTTTGCAGTCACTAATAACATAGGATCTTAGGTGGATATAGCGAAGGGCCAGCATAAGGAGGGGATTCACTCATGTCCATATCTTTCTTCTTTTCTTGCTCCTTCTCTACAGGGTGGGGTGCATCTTTTGTCTTTACAGGTTGTTCTAGTTCCTTCCCACTTTGAAGTGTGATTATTTTAAATTACTCCATTAGGTTTGTTTCAATGTGGCTCAAGAAGCTCCCCGCACTTCGTGCAAACAATGCATTTTCCAATTAACTCGTTTGAACTTCTAAGCTATGGGTGGAAAAGGCATGATTCTTTGTTACTTGTTCGAAACTCCTTCTAACCTCTTGTGAGCATCATATATGCTTTTGAGCTTGTCTAAGATCTTTTCTAACTTAGTGTCCATGGAGTTTGGTTTCTCCTATTGAAATCCCGGTGGCACTTGAGGTAAGAATTGACCCCATTTATTGTTTAACCAAGAAAATTTTAGGTTATTCTTCCACCCAAGATTATACATGTTGGAGTAAGGATTATTGCCCCCTCCTCGACTAAATTAGGTTCCCATTTAGTTGAGTTGCTCCGTTTCATTTTTTTTCATTAAGAAGAAGTTAATGGTATGATGATTATCTTGCCCACATAGTTCACATCTCTACTGAATTACTTTAATAGGAGTTGAAGAGGGGGCTTTCATGTTGTTAAGTTGTCATGTTAAGCTGTCAGTTTTGTCTTACATTTCTATTATTGAGTCAACAGCAATAGCTCCCTTCTGCTCACAGAAGGTTGTTTGCTATCCACTTCTATCCATTGACGAAAGACAACTATTACTTGCCATTTCTTCTAACAATTCCTTCGCTTCTTCAACAGTTTTTCTCATTAGAGATCCTCCAAATGCTACATCAATGGTGCCCCGTGTGGGTGAATTAACTCTATTATAAAAGGTTTACAGAAGGAATTCTTTGGGTAGATTATGGTGAGGGCACCTCCTTTACAAATCCTTACACCGTTCTCATGCTATCACTTTTGTTGGAATTTTGTATTTTCCTTTATAAACTTTGTCATATTACTGAGAGGGGAGTATTTATCCAAAAACACACACACCAACTACTCCTAAGTGATGATGTTTGTTGGGTTTAAAAAGTGATACTATGCCTTGGCTCTATCCCTAGGAGTGAAGTGAAAAAGCCTCATCCTTATAGCATCTTCTGACACTCTATAATATCAAAAGGTATCATATACTTCTAGAAAATTTATTAAATTGAGGTTAGGATCCTCATTCGTTAACCGTAAAATTACACATTAGTCTATAGCATGTTCAGCAAAGTTAACTTAATCGAATGACACAACTTACACTAGTGGTTAAGTGATGCCTTGGTTTATAATGTTGAATCCCAGTCTCATAAAATCCATTAAAGTTCACTGATGGTCCTTTTATTTGACTCGTTAATTGAATTCTTGATTAAACTCTTCCATCATTGTTTCTTCGATTTATTCTTCTTGGCGTCTTGCTTTTTAGATTACTCGTTCCAAACGAGTGATATCAAGTGCTAATGTTTCAATGATCCTGCTTGAACTTTAAGTGACTCTTATGTTCATGTAGTAACATGGACATAAAAAAAGGTGAAAAAACTCCTTACAAAAAAGGAATCTAAATAATCCTAGCTAAATTCCCAACAATGGTGCCAAAAAATTATTGAGCAAATTTTAATTCTATAAAACTCGCAATGTTTTGTAAGCACATGGATCGTAAGCATTGTAGTTGAGGTGTCAATCCCACGAGGAGTTAGAAAAATTAATTGAATCCTAATTTTGTCTAAGATCTAAAACTGTGATAAAAATGAAACTAAAAATAAATAGAAATTAAGCAATTGAATATGGATTGATTGAGATGGAAATTTCGAAATTAACATAAGTAGATCAAAATAAAGCATAACCACTTAACAATTGAGATATCGCAGCAAAAGAAGATCAAACAATTATGAGAAGATACCCTAATCACTTTTGATGTAATTGGTATCGATCCTAGATCTTCGAAGGATTGATTATTCTTTCTCAAGATCTGATCAGTAAACCGTAGTTAATAACCCCTAATTGAATTTGAAATTTCGATTTTCCAATTTCTCAATTAATAAAAATAACACATGTCTCTAATTTGTTTTTAAGCAATCTACTAGACAATCGGCTCCTTATGTAAGATCTCTCTTTGTATTATTACCGATTTAAAGCTTAAATGATTTATTAAGTTGTTAATTCTCATTAACCAACCTAATCATGTTACTATCAGTTCAATCGCTAGAATTATTACCGAAGTATACAAAAATCATAAACATCACAATACCCAAACAATTTCATTAACATCAAAAAGAAATAAGTCATAAAATGATTCAAGAGTCAATCCCAAAATGAAGTTAAAACATCCTTAACAATATATCAACATCCTCATGTCCAAATCATATATTAGATGAAACAAAGAACAAGAGGATTGTAGAAATAACTTGGAATGGATGGCTAGAGTGGCTGGATAATAGCTCCTACAAATCCTTCTCCTCTTCTCTCCTTCCTTGTCTTCTTTTCAAAAGTGGCAAATGAAGGCTATCATAATTAGGGTCATTTAATGATCTTATATAATCCTGGGGCCATTTAGGGTACAAAATTGGTTTTACCCAATCCAAAAAGTCTAAAAAGATCCTTCAAAAATGAAAATAGAAGGAGATCCTCGCGTCTATCGTGCATCTATCATGATCGTGACCCCTTGAAATTTGGCTTTTGTCACTATCGTGACTAACAGAGCATTGTAACGTTAGTCAAAATAAAATAACTAAACTACTACTATAACAGTGGTAAGTCTAAGTCAATCCCACAGATAGTGTGTGTAAAGTTGTTGAAATAAAATTAATCGGTGTTTAGGAAAAAGGGGGTTTCGGATTTTGAAATAAGAAATAAAATAAAACTAGACTAATAATAACAAATTAAAGAAAGCATGCGAAAAATGATAAAAGTGGGGAATTTGGTTGGAACCCGATTCTTTGGTTCAGTCTTGGGCTACACCCTAATTAAACATATTTCATGGATTTGTTTTTCTTAAACCTCTCCTAGCAACTATTAATCATAGGTTAATAATTAACTCGAGTTTTCCCTTAGGTTTTGTTTAATTAAAATACAATCATTAATTAAACCTAACCACCGAATAACCTAGGATATGATCTCTAGATTTAATTAGGTAGTACCATTACGAGTTAGAAAAATCGATTAATTAAGACAACAACTACATAAGATGCATCATTTAACCTAGGTCATGTTATCCCCAATGATTACGAATCATTAGTCACTACACATGAATTTTAACATAACAATTACGAATTATTTCAAAATTCTAGCAATGAGTTTGCAAATAAACGATTTAAAGAATGCATTAAAATCATCATTTCACAATATCTAATGATTTCATACCCAATTAATTGAATAATAATGAAAATTCGATTTTTCATACACAACCCAAATTTATATGTCTAAGATAACACAATCAATTTCTAATAAGAGAAAGAAACAAAAAATAATAAAATATACTTAACTTGAGTTATCGACGTTGATGTCTCCTCTAAACTAACATCAAAATATTTAGCCATCCATGAGTCTCCCAAGAAGTTTCAGCCCTATGAAAATTATCGCCTACCGAAACCCTCAGTAACTCCTCTCTCTCGCAAGTTCTCTTTTCTTTACTATTTACTAATTTGACAAATTAACATTCGTGGTCCATCTCCACTATTCCTGTCTCCTTTTGTTTCTGCCTAACGTAGCTGCACTGCCCTCCTATCTCGCAAGTTACTCTCCACGCCCTACTGTTTTATTGATGTGACCATTTAACTTGGTCATTCTCGGTCCATCTGTAGTACTCTTTACGCCATCTCTTACTTTACATTTTAAGTACAACGCATATTGAACACCTGGTACGTTTGCGTTTCACAGACGTCATTGTCTACATTTTCGCAGGACGTCGTAGATGTTGTCTGTATTTTGTCCAAGTGATCTACGCTGCTACGTTATTTTGCTTCTTGTTTTAATCCACCTTATGCGCTGCATTTTGCTTCTTCCCAGCAGCCTCTTCTCTTCAACTGCTATGTTTCATACTCCACTGCCACACCTTAGCTTCATAAACATTGCCTTATACATTGTCCATTAATTAACTTGTTGCATGGCCATTAAATTAACGTAAATTGTAAGTAAAATTCCATGCATAATCATGCAATTCACATTCTTTGCAATTTGTCCTTTGATTTTTCTTGTCTTTTTCTTATCTTTTAATTTTCTTCTTCTTGCTCTAAGAAAACAAGTCAAAATTAATCTTAAAAAAATGACCAAAATATAGAGCTTCAACTCACTTTAATTTCTTTGCTTCCGAATTATACCTAAAATCACATTTAAGTCAAAGTGAGTATCTTAAGCAATTTCAGGTCAATAATCGTTAAATGTTAAGGAATAAATTCATTATCAATTAAGCACTATCAATTTCCCCATATTTAAGTTTTGGTCGTCATCGGGCAAAACTTTAAAATTAAGCTCAAAGACTATAAAAAAAAACAACACTTACTCATTTTTCATATTTTCCAAGAATACAAAATCATAACAAAGATAAATGACTTTCAAAAATCATAACAAGAACTTAACATTCCAAGCTTTTATTTATGATCAATCAGCAATCATTATCTTCAAAAACTAAGCTTCTAACGGTAGACTCATAAAATGTGTTTAACTAAAATATATCTATATTTACACTCAACACCATTTATGATCATGTCATTCCACAACTTTGCATATCATTTCATTTCTCCCCCATTGATGTTCATATGAAAAATCATGAATCAAACGAATTATCAAGGTTGTAATATGGGTAAAAGTAAGGTGAGATGTATTTGGGCCAAGTAACTTGAAAACCATTAAGTTAGTGAAACAAAAAAACACTCAATGTGACATCAAGTGCACAAGTTAACACTCATCAAAACTAGGTACCGTCAGCTATGACGAATGCAATATTTATATTTCACAACCCAATTTAACTCTCACACAGCAACCATATGAAGCATATACTAATCTAAAGGAATTACTCATACAATTTATGCCAACAATACATTGAAATCACAAGAGTGAACCTTCCAAGATAACATCTACCTCATATTCAACACATTCATTACAACTTTAGGAAGATGCATTAATTATGAATAACTTTGCAAACTCATATACACTTCTTCCTTGATAAACTTATGCAAACTTTTTTCCTTTTTCTTTTCTTTTCTTTGCTTGTGCTTTTCTCTTTTCTTTCTTTCTTTTCTTTTTTTAACATTAAAAGAAATGACATTAAGATGGAAATTTCAATTATAATACATAATAAAACATCACAACATTAACCAACCCACACATATGTACACCCTCCGTACTTACACTTTTGTACATCCACAAACTCACCAATCACAAATGCTTCGCTAACTTTATAACTTAGGTAAGACATTTGGTTAAGTTTAAAAGCATAAAATGTGGTTTATTAAAAAAAAGGTATATAGCTCAAAGGGGCTTATCAAAAAGGAAAATCATATAATCGGTATGGTATTTGACTAATGTAGTTCAGAAAAGCAAAGAATGCCTAATCATATCCACGTTAATGCATGTGATAAAAATGTGGTATCGAATAGAAATTCAATGAAAAATCAGGATGTATATGTCAATTCAATGAAAATTTAGGATGTATATGTCATGAAGGTCACACATTATCAAAAGATAATGAGACTAATATGAATGTGTCAATCAAATAAGGCTCAAAATCTCATTGACTTTGTCTACTACTAGTCATTACTATTCTAAAGATAATGTATATCGATCAACCACAAGAGTAAAAATACATGCTAAAGCTGTTATGAAATTCTCTAGTCAATTCATTATCTACTCATGACTATATAATCCTAGAAGCAATAGAAAATGAGAAAATGTTTGTTTTGTTTGTTTTATTCTTTCTCTCATTTTGATTGGAAACTTAGAACAAGCAAGAAACAAACCAACAAAGAACACACATGCATATAAAAAGAAATGAAAAACATGTAAAGAAAAGAAATTTACTTCCCTTAGGTTGTCTCCTAAGAAGCGCCTTAGTTTAAGGGCTGGTTCGACTCCATGTTTCCTCCTCACTTGACAAAATTATGATCTTTAGGTATTACAGTTAGCGCCACTTCTACGCGAGGTTATTCTAGATAAGACTTTATTTGATCAGCATTCCCATTCGACATCCTCCCTATCTTTAAACTTTCAATCTCTATCGAATCCATGCTTTCCTGAAAAATCTCAAATGTCTCTTCACCATTTTCCTCCTTATTTAATTTCTTTAACCTACTAGGTAAAAGTAAAGAGTTATTCTTTACAACAAAATGGAACTCAATATTTACCTCTGAGCTAAAAAATGTAGCTTTTTCTGCCTCGAGCTCCTTCTCAACTTCTTCTTCACATGCAATTCCTTAAGTACTGCGCTCAAAATTATCAAGCTCCTCTTCAGTTTGTAAAGTTTTCGCACAAACGTCCATTGGGTATACCTCAGGTTAATACAGCTGCTCTTCTTCGCTTTACGGTTCTAGATGATTAATATCTCCCCATCGAGGCAATGCATCTTGCTGGAATTGTAGAGCATCCTGTCGGATTTGCTATACACCTTGCTAAAACAGCTATTACATATTTTTTTGGAGCTGCTACATATCCTGTTGAATTTAAAGATTGTCAGTAGCCATAATAATAAGCATTTCTTTTAGAGATGCACGTGATTCGTGTTGGCTCTCCAAATCTTGGGAACTAGACCATGTATTTTATTAAAATTTCCCTCCATCATACTAGAATTGTAGAGTATTCTACTGCAATTGCAAAGTATTAGCATTCATAATTAATCAACTCTTCCAGAGATGGATCAAAGTCATGATAGGAAGCTTCTGATCAGTATGAGAATTATTATATACCCTACAAACTATCATAAAAGTAATTCTAATGGTTATTCCATCGATAACCAAAGTTAAGTTGATCAGTCTAACCTTAGTTATAGGATTGAGAATAAAATTACTTCAATCTATATTTTTTTTATAAATCACAAACACAAAAGAAAATAAAGAAAGGATCACGAAATAACTTAAAAGAAATCAATTACGAATAAATATATACAAAATACCAATTAAATCACAAATAAAAACTAAAACACCGCACTCCCCGACAATGACGCCAAAATTTGACAGCGTATCGTAATACTAATCAAAATAAAATTACTATACTACTATTATAGTAGTGGCAAGTCTACGTCGATCCCACAGAGAGTCTATGTAAAATTGTTGCAATGAAATTAATTGATGTTTAGGAAAAGGGGGTTTTGGATTTTGAAATGAGAAATAAAATAAAACTAGACTAATAAAAATAAATTAAAGAAAACATGCAAAACATGATAAAAGTGGAGAATTCGATCGGGACCCGGTTCTTTGATTTAATCTCAGGCTACACCCTAATTAAGCATATTTCATGGATTTGGTGTTCTTAAACCTCTCTTAGCAACTATTAATTATAGGTTAATAATTAACCTAAGTTTTCCCTTAGGTTTTGTTTAATCAAGATACGATCATTAATTAAACCTAACCACGATCTCTAGATTTAATTAGGAAGTAACATTACGAATTAGGAAAACCGATTAATCAAGGTAATAGCCATACACTATGCGTCATTTAACCTAGATCATATTATCCTTAATGATTACGATCATTAATACTTACACATGATTTCAACATAACAATTACAAAATATATCGAAATTCTAGCAATAGGTTTGCAAATAAACGATTCAATGAATGCATTAAAATCATCCTTTCACAATACCCAATGAGTTTATACATAAATAACCGAACAATAACGAAAATTCGAGTATCCACACACAACCCAAATCTATATGCCTAGGATAATACAATCAATTTTTAATGAGAGAAAGAAACAACAAAAATAGTAAAATACACTTAACCAGGCTATTATCATATATGTCATCTTCGAACTGGTGTCGGGATATCTAGCCCTTTATGGATCTCCTAAAAAAATGCTTCATCCCTATGAAAATTATCCCTAACCGAAACCCCTAGTAGCTCCTCCTCTCTCTAGCAACCTCTCCTCTCTCTACTGTTCACTGAATTGACAAATTAACATCGTGGTTCATCTCTATTATTTACATCTCCTTTTCTTATGCTTAATCTCGCTACGTTCTATCTTGGAAGTTACTCTCTATGCCTTACTGTTTTGTTGATGTGACCATTTAACTTGGTCATTTTCAGTCCATCTACACTAATCTCTACACCCTTTCGTATTGTGCGTTTTAAGTAAAACACATATTGAACGCCTACTATGTCTACATTTCATAGACGTCGTCGTCTACGGTTTTT
>JANSVA010092716.1:0-10922 GCA_025504915.1 Erythroxylum reticulatum
AAATCAAGAAAAACCACACAAAAATCGAAAATATTCACACATCAAAAGTCCAATTCTTTCCCCCACACCTAGACCAACATTGTCCTCAATGTTAAAGAAGCATAAAGATAAAGGAAAATGTGAAAGAAAGCTTCTTTATTGTGGAAGTTCAGAATCAAGGAGTTAGCAGATGTGGCGGTTGAAATCCTTCATGCTCCCAGTAGGCCATAAAAAACGTGATTGGAGTAGCCAACCTTCGTGACTCACTTGCTTCTCCTTGGCATTGTGTTGTTGCTGTAAAGACCACTTGCAATTTCACAAAATTCAAACACAAAAACCAAAGTGGGGGTTAATGGGTAAGTGGCCAATGAAAGATAAAAGTTGCGTGTATTCTTAGTAGGAAGACGAAATTGATTGGCTAAAGTGGGTGTGTGTAGAGTATTGGCCTAGAAAGTGAGGAGGAGGGAAGGAATATGGGAAAAACAAAAAGAAGGACCAAAATTAAAGAGGGAGTGGCGATAAGCCAAAAATTTTCATTTTTTCGTTTTTTAATTTTATTGTTATTTTCGTTTTTGTTGTTAATTAAAATGAAAAGATGAAACAAAATTTGGTTAGTGATAACATGAAATGCATCACTTACCTTATGAGGTTGTATATCCTCCATCTTTTCTCGAGCTGTAATCTCTTCCTCTTCTAACTTTGCTTGTTCTTCCTTCTTTGCCTTGAAAAATCGACTTGAGAAAGGAGGCGGAATCACTTTGTTTTGCACCCCTTTTTGCGCAATTCATGTTGTGAAGGTATTATGTGCGTAATTTCTTCCTCTTTTTCTCTTCTAGAAATTTTCAGAAGCGGTTCCTGTAGTTCCTTATCACTCCACAATGTGATAGCTTTCTCACTTTCTTTAGGATTGATTTTCGGTTGTGTCGGAAAATTTTCAAAACTTTGTGCCTCCATTCGATTAACGGCAGCTACAATTTGACTTAGCTGATTTTTCAAATTCCTTTGTTGATTTTCCAAATTTAGGATACTTGCTTCAGTATTCGGCTGAAACGTCAAAGTGTTAGGGGTCAAAGTTTGCAACATATCTTCCCAAGAAGACTTACCTTCGGCATTTGATGTCATATTCGGATTTTGTCAAGGCACATACAGTTGTCTAAACTGCTGGAATTGAAGAGTGCTTGTCTCCAAACTCATTATGATCTCCTCCAAAGACATCTCATTAGTTTGTGGTGGCGACGGTGGAGGTGGAGGCTCGAAGTAGGACTGCTCTTCAAGTAGCTCAGTGGAGAAGTGAATCTATACTTTGTATCCTGCAAAAAGGAACACGTATAAAAAGAATAATCCAAAAATGAGCAAACTTCACATATCTTAGCTTGTTGGTCATCCCTCGGTACTTGCACGGCTAAGGGTGTGAAATCCACCACTTAATGGTCAAACCTAGAAGTTGCAACAGATGGAAACTCATTATCATAATAAGGATAATATGAAAAATTAGAATCAAAAGCATACTGATAGTAAGCCATGTCGCTAAAAGATCAAAAAATCAGAAAGAGCAATGAAACTGAAAAAAAACAGAAGACAGGGTAACTAAGCGCAACGAAACCAAAAACATAAACAAAAACACAAACATCACTAACAAAAACTGTTAAGAAAGTCCCCAGCAATGGTGCCAAAATTTGGTAATGTTGTCATCTGCAACCAAATTCAAAAGAAATCACTTCCGTTAATACAATTTAATGTAGTAGTGGTAAGTCGATATCGTTCCTAAGAGGAATTTTTAATGGTAAAGATTAGCGAGTTTAAAATTAAAACAAAGTAACGAAATGGGGGTTGGTTTTGATTCACAAAAATATAAGAAAAAGTATAAGAAAAATCGTAAATAAAAAGAAATAATTGATCTGAAAAATTAAGAGACAAACCTTGGTTTCGGGTCACCGATGTTATCGCGCTAAAATAGATCATCGACATAAAATTGTAATCATTAACAAACATTCATTGGGAATATCTTCTCTTAAGAGTAATGACCAGAAAAATGTATCCTAGCATTCTTATCAAACAACAACCTAGATACGATCATAGGTTTAATTGAATAATAGCTTTACGAACCAAGAACCAATGAGCAAGTGAAATACATGTACGACATGCAATCAATCAAGCGAATATCTCCATAGAATTTTCTGACTCTAACATAGAGAAGACAATCCTAATTACTACTTGTGACTAGCAAAACTGAACGTCATATTTCGTTAATCTAGTAGTTAAACACATTAATCCCTAGTTGTGCACCTAGAAACCAACGAATTCAATTAAAAAGAGTAGATCGGAAGATATTTAATGTTTATTAACAATGTAAAATTTATTCAAATATCTCACCATACTAGCGGATAGCATGAATCCCCTTAACCAAGACTAAAAGTTTAGCTACTCATACTAGAATCAAAAACGAAAGAAATAACAAAACGTAAAGTCTCCATCCCTAGTTCTTTAATGAAAAACACGAAAATACTAATGGAGAAAGTGAAGAAAATGTAAAAAGACTGAAAAGAAAACAATAGAAATGAAAACCTATCCTAAACCTAGACTTAGCTTTCGTGAACCACCATCCTTCCTCTTTTATGCTTGTTTTTCCCCTTATCTTTCCTTAATTCTCGTCCGATACTGTATCCCCCAATTTTAGGTAGTCAATCCTCTTGAAAGATGGCAATATAATCTTCAAAGATTGTGAGAATCTCGATTTTAACTTTTGAAAAGTGATCTGCAGATTTATTCCATCCTTACGCGTGCCCACGCTTAGTCACAGAATTGATGTCAAATTAGAAATTTTAGATTTTCTTCATTCTTTTGCATCTTTTTGATTCAATTTTGTCTCTAAGGTGTTGAAAACCGTCTGTAAACAATTATAAGATAATTCCATTAATTTCAAATAATTATTTCAACACATTAAAGATAATTAAGCCCAAAATAAGTGCAAATTGATAACTTAACAGACATCGTAGGAAATGACCTACAAATATCCGTATGGATAAGTTCTAAGACTTTTGAAGCCCTATTGGCACCCAATCTCTTGACATTTGTTTGTTTCCTCTTAATACAATTAACATAAGTATCAAAATCTATAAAAGCAAGGGGATCGAGAATTCCTTTGGACACAAGTCTCTCAATTCTCCTTTCAGAGATGTGACCTAATCTCTTGTGCCACAATGAGGTAGAATTCTCGCCTATTAATTTGCACTTTAAACTTCATGCACCTACATGCAAGGCTTCATTAAATGAAGCATTATTTTCAATCTTATATAGATTATCGTAGCCTGATCAAGAATTGATACCAACCAAATTTGAATTTTTAAAGAGATTAAATATTCCATTTCCAAATTAATAACAATAACCAGACTTGTCCACAGCAGAAATAGAAATCAAATTCCATCTAAAAGATAGTATAGTGAAAGTCTCAACTAAATACAAATAAATTTTAGTTCTTAACAATAATCTAAAAGTCTTTATTGCTTCGACTTCTATTGGCTTACAGTCACCTACATAGATGTATCTTTTACCATCACTTGTTTTTTGACAACTTAGGCAACCCGACATAGATATACTGATGTGAGTTGTTGCAGCAGAATCTAACCACCATATATGTCTAGGAATCGAAGTCAAATTAACCTTAGAACAAACCAAAATAAGAAGCATGCTTTTCTTTGCACGCTATGCGTGATAATTGGCACACTACTTCTTTACATAACTTTAACTCTACATGAGTAACAACCATTTAGATTTTCTTCCTTTTTCTGTTTCTTTTGTGTTGTCAGAATCACAACTTCCTTAATTTTCTTTCTATTGTTCCTTTTGTCTTTAGATGTTGTGGCTAAATGAGCACTTTCTGCCTTATCATGCTTCAACCTTTCCTCTTCTTGGAAACAGTGTGAGATGAGATCATTACGAGACCATGTCTCCTTTTGATAGTTATAGCTTCCCTTGAATTGACTGTACTATTACAAAAGAGATATCAAAATCAAATGCACTAGCAAATCTTCGAATAATTCCAACTTGATTGCTTTCAATTTTGAAGCAATGTCAGAAATTTCCATAATGTATTCTCTTATGTTTTGTTTTCCTACATACCTCATTGAGATAAGCTTTGCCGAAAGTATACTTATTTCAGCCTTTTCTTTTTGGAAAATCTTTTCTCAATATCCTCAAGGAAACCCTTAGCCGTAGTAATCTGATTGAACATAGTGCCCTGGAAAGCTTATGGAATGGCACGGTTCATCATCATTAAGCTCATACGATTCGACCTTTCCCACTTTTCCATCTCCCTCTTTTGATCAGAGTTACACTAACCAGTAAGTGAATCAGGTTGATCAACTCGTAAAGCAAGATCTAAGTCCATGACTCTAAGAACAATAAAAACATTCTCCTTTTATGACTTAAAATTGGTGCCATTAAGCATATGAATTGAATTAATACTAGTATAGATATTTGCAGTAGATCCAGGAAGTAAACAGAGAACAAAACAAACAAAATCTAATTACTCACATAAACAACAATATAATATGCCAAATTAATTATATACAGATAATAGTAGGGCCCTATCATAAGATACCTAGTACAACGTTAATATTTAGTCTTTGGACATAAATACTAACTTGTAAGTGGTGCCTTGGTGTATTGATCAAACACTGGCAATAAAGTATGTCAGACAATAAACCTTTCTTTAAACTGATTTAATGTTCACATGTTATACCGAATAATTGCCACACATTTAACACCATAAGTATATATGCAATTCGGGCTAAATATTAACTTTCTTTTGGGCCAACCAATATTCGCATAAATAACATGCACATAAAACTTTTTAATATTCTATTTTAAGTTAATTTTTATAAAAGAGGTTGTTTTGACAACATGTTGCTTCAATTAATTTAATTTCAAATGCTATATATTTCTTTAAATTACCAAAATATGAAATTAAAATACCTAAAATTTGCATAAGTTGTATGAAAGCATCATAGCTCCAATTTCTTAAAGCTATGACATTGACAATTCTGTCAACTTAAATCAAGAATTGGGTCAAAATTTTACAAATTAAACTAGAAATTATAAAATTTGAACCCTAAAACTCATTCCTTAAATTTGGTTCCAAGATGCTAAAGTTTTAGGGACCACTCAGGGGACCCTTACGGGCACACAGGGAAACTATGACACCTCTCTGGTTAATTTACCCGGTTAACTCTCTAAACAACCCACGACGATTGTATCATCAACTAACCAAAGTCAGATTGGAAGTATGTATCACTACATAGGAAGTTCCAGTTATTGGAGTCTTATGACCCTTCAACGCCTGTCCTTCGACTCACAATGGAATTATTGCTCACACCTCTTAGGAACCCTACTTCACTCATATACTCTTACTCGTCATTCCCCGTTAATGCTTTTGACTCAAGTCAGTGGATATGTTTAGAAGCAGTAGTTCCTATATTGTCATAGACATTCTGTTACACAAGATCCTCAATTGAGGCGAGTGTAAGGCATACTCATCTTACATCTTAGGCATTGAGGTGACATGATTTTGTTTCAAGGTTTGAAGTTTTCAGAAATGAGAAGGGAGTTTAGAAAACAGACTTCATTATCGATCTAAATTCAATTTTTTCATGTTTACAACTGAAACTAAACCCTGCTTTTATAAGCGAAGTCAAGGGTAGAAAAGTAAATCTACCTGGAGACATAATTATTACACTTTAAGAAAAGTAAACTACTATTTCACCTAACCTTATCAAAAGGAATCTACTTTTACCAAAAGTCTTAAAGCAAACAGTGCTTAAGTACAAAAGTCTAAAAGTAAATAGTAGAAAAGACTAAAGGTGAAAAGAAGCTGATAAGATGGAATCTTCAACAGTTGTTGACGATGATATGCAGGTCTGTCTTTCATCATGTCAGTAGTTGTCTCAAAAGATGTGCTTACTTTACAGGTGTAAAATAAGGTCTTATCTTGTCTCACCTCAGAATAGATCCAAAATATCCACTAAGTTACTTATGGCGAATGCGAGTTTGCCATGCTTGCAGATTAGACGGAGAATCTGGTTCAATAGAGCATTAGTGTTAGCTTGAGATAACCTTTTTATTTTGCTAGGACTGAACTCTGACATGTGTAATTGATGCAGGAAATGATTTAACTTAGTTTTGTCAATGCTAGAAATGTCTTCATTCAGATTTTGAACACCTTGGAAAACTGAGTTGGACAGTTGAGAAGGTCCTACAAACTGTGAGACATCTGTTTCTTCCAGATCTTTATCATATTCAGGACTATTGGAACTAGGAATGTTAACTTTTGGTGCTTCAGGTTCACCAAGTATAAATTCTCCAGGATGTGGTCTAATAGAAGTTGTCAATACTGGATGGTCTGAAAAGTTATTAATCTCTTTAAGCAGATTTCTCAAAGAGGTTAATACATTTTCCTTATGTCGTGGCCAATATAAAGATGCATGCCAGAATTGGATACGACGTTTTGTGTAAAGAACTCCAGTATGTGTATGTGTTTCTCTATATGGACAATGTACAATGAAGAAGTATAGAGTAATCTGTCGTCTGGCTGTAGCTGTCCATAAATGATGTTGTTGAACTATAACCGCACATTGATACTTCTGATACGAAGGACCGATACATCATTTGTATTTATTCTGAAACGAAATCGACTTTCTTGTGAGTAACAATGTTTTGTTGACTAATTCCATCAGAAACAGAACAACAAGGTGTCTTTGTTGTTCGTGGTCAGGTATAGTCAGTTCTGCCGAAGAAACCTGCTTACCTCTTGGTGTTTATCACCTTATGTCCTGCTAGCTTAATAGCTGTAGAGGGTTTTCCACTACTGTTTGTGGTTAGCCTTGGAAACATAGCCAACCTTCACATCTTTGACAGGCAGGTAACATGATTTCAAATTAGAAAGTGAGTAAGAAGAGAGTTGCATAAGAATTATAGAGACTTCTTAAAATCCAATTCATTTATAGTCTACTTTATCTATATCTAGTTTGCCTAGAAGTGTGAATCGTGTTTTATCAAACAAAATAAAAAATCTAGTAGAGATTACTCATGTAGAGAATCGTGTGTGTGAAACTTCTTTACCTTTGTTGAGTCCTTATAGTATCTATTCTCGTGATCGTTCTTGGACGAGAAGTATTAGGAGTGTGCTATCTACTACTAGACCTTGTGTGAAAGAAATCGTCCAAAGTTCCAAATTGGAATAGTGTGGTCTCAGATCTACAACTGCAAAATAGTACGTAAAGCTGGAAATCCCTAAGGAGCTGATCGCCTTATGGAGAGAGCACAAACATACACATCTACACTTTGGAGCTGTACGACTTGTTCTTACCTTAGATGGAAGAAAAGGTCTTCCTATAATAGCCGGGATATCCCTTCTTGACTTAGCCTACACAACTTACAAGAATGCTCTTATCGGTACCTTGCTGACAACGCTCAACAACGGAAGTGTCATCTTGACCATAATACCCTATTTCAACATCAGGTTGAACAATCCTACTTTATCTGAACGTCTACAAGTTTAGATCCAGATCGCTAGAGCAAATCAAGATCCGAAAGCCATCATACCTACCTTACATCACTAGATGATCTACCATCTACAAAATCATGCCTCGGACATAAACTTTCCAAATTCTACTTCTGATGCTCTTTACATGGATGCTGATAGAGCTAGTAATTAGACTACTATCATTCAGATCCTGAAGCAGTTGCCTTCTCAGGAGCTTGAAAAGTTGATGCCAACAGAATGGATTACCAACTACCAGAAGGTATTCCACGCACCTCATCGACACTCTTTTCATATAACAACTCCTCCGATTCTGAAGGCACTGAGAGATGGCTCAGTCAAATCCATCTATGCACGGCCTATCGACGACACGCCTGGTCCTTCGACATCAGGATCTATCCTGATGATCCGGCCCACTGATCTACATCCAGATCTATCATTTAGGGCAATAAGCCTTAAGATATAGCTTGTATTTTCTCATACAGAAAGTAAAGATTGCCCTCTTGTTTATTAATTCAAATCTAATGGAGATCCAGCCTACATTAGTCATCATCGTGGATACATTGTATAGGATATCGACCCATCCATGTGCAAACAAGATTGTGAGGTATATCTCAACCCTGAGTCAGATACTAATGATGATGCAAGATATCAATGAAGAAGGAAGAAGAAAAAGCCCAAATCTTGGTGCTTACCTTCTTGCGACTATCACCTTCTTGGTGGTGATCCAGATCCAAACGATCAAATAGTCTATCCATGAGAGAAAGATCCAGATCGAAGTCTCTTAGAGAGATACTTTGGTCGTCTATATCTATGTCTATGTCAGATCCTTATAGATCTACTGGTGGATCATACAGATCTATACTAGTAATTCCTAGAATGACTCCTACTCCTTTTCCCTGTATGATGACGAGTCCATACGAGGATGATTTTCCTCAAATTTGAAGGAGTACTGATGAATCACAGTGGGTTGTCTGTAACCCATACATCAGATCATCAGGAATTACTTCACAAGGAACACTTGCATCAAATCCAACTAAGGAAGTTCTTAACTGGTAGACATCTAACACAGTAGCCCAGAACAAAGTTCTGAGAAGGATTGATTCCAAGCTGGATGGAATTAGTCAACAAAACATTGCTACTTACAAGAAAGTCGATTCTGTTTCTAAATAGATACAAACGATGTATCGGTCTTACAAAGCCCAAATTCAGTGTCTTGATGCTGAACTACAACATTACATGTCTACCCATTATATGGGGCCAGACTTCGACTTCAAAGTTAAGAAGATACAAGAGATACATGGAATTGTATGACAAATGGAAGCTGATATGCATACAACTCAATCTAAGCAGATATATGGCCCATCATTTTCGGATTTCCCAAATGCTCAGCCATCATATCCATCTCCTTCGTATTAGAAGTATCCAAAAGAAGCTGACTATTCAAAGTTATTCAAATTTGATTATCCTTTGATTAGATAGTACATTCATCCCCAGATAACTCGAGAAAAGCCTCAACGATCAAAACCAAAGTCTACATCTAATCATATGCCTCAGCCTAGAGTTTTTAAGTCTTCAAAGGTTCCAGAAGCGTCATCTTCATATACACCTTTTGAACCAACTGAATAGTGGAGAAAGCCTTTAAAGATTCATACTCCTCCATGATCTCCACCATCAGTACAACCTTCCATCTCATCATATGGGAAGTATAAAGAGAAACAGTCAGAGTATATAGCTACTCTAATCACTGCTAAACCGCTTGCAGGAGATTCTAATTCTATTTTAGAATCAGAAGAGAGTCCTAATACCTTGAGTGGTACATCTGAAGAATCTGCAACACCATCTGATGATTCATCTGAGCTACAAACATCAGATCTTGTTAATGAATCAATTGAATTAGGCAGGTCAGAAAACTTTGTTGACTTACCAGAGCTATCAATGTTTTGATTACAATGCCTCAATATACTAAAGCTAAACCAGAAATCAGTGAAGCTGAATCCACAGATACTGAACCCTTCAAACCTAAACCAGCACCTCAAGCAATAACATCTATGGCCTCGACATAGCCGACAACCAAGCCAATTTTGAGTCTTTGGTTTACATTCGATGATCTTCCACCTAAGAATGGAGGGATCAAATACATGAATTCAGTGTATGGATTGATCTACAAATGACCAGACCTAATCATCCTCTTCAGGATATTTTTTCTGAATTTCCTTCTTAATTCACTGGTACTTTGTGAGAATGGTGGCAAAGTATAAATTAGTATCAACGACTTTAGTACATACAAGTATCAACTGCTGGAGCACTGCTTGACATAATTCACAAAGATTTTATTGGTGATTTCCAATTGATTGACAAACAAATCCATCAGGAATACTTTGCGATGAAATGTTGCTTTCTCGACAAGCGTGATACTCAAAAGCATTACAAACGCATGACGGACACGTATTATCTCTTGAATAGATGGAATGATGTTAATTTGCAATATACTTTCATATCATCCGTTTTAGATGAAATATAGCCAGAACTTCAACAGACCATAATTTTTCTACAATGAGACATGTCAACTATCTCTCTTAGAGAAATCTATCAGCTTTGCATTAGCGTCTCTTGACAAATTATGTGATTAGCATACTTTGCTGAAGAATATCCTCAAAGGAGGTCCAGTTTTGAAACAGACTTGTAAGAAGCCTGATCTCCAGATCAAATGCAAAGATAAAAAGACTTGTGAGTGCTATAGTAGCAACAAAGCTCATCAATCTCAAGTCTAATAAAGAAGAACATTCCACAGGAAGAAAGAAAGGTAGAAGCCTTGGAAGCAAAACATCAAGAAGAAAAATATAAACAAAAAATGCAAATTACTGCAGTTCTTCAAAAGGTCTTCACATAGAAATAAAACTTGATGTTTTATCTATGGAAATCCATATCACTATGCAAATAAGTGTCCTCAGGCAATCGGGAAAGATGTCAAGTTCGTGGAGAAACTCGAAAAACTCATGCCTATTCATCATCAGAATCACATTGAAGAAATACTTGAGGAACAATCTCAAGAGGATAGTGATACACAGTTTGCTGTCTTTGTGCCTATAGATGAAGAAGAATCATCGAGCTCATCTATCTCATTTGATGATGATTCATTATACATGATACAACAGACATATATGAAGCTAAATCACACCCCTGTTAAACAATTGTATGTCCATATCCAGTTGTTTCAGCAAGACAAATATGATCGGCCCATTAAGACTATTGTATTTATAGATACATGATCTATCAGAACAATTATGAAGCCCAACATCTTATCATCGGAAGCATGGACTTCACACGAAGAGTATTTTACTGTCGCTAATGGTAACTCTTTTAAGATTGGGTTAATCACAAGAAGACGAATTGACATTCGCTT
>JANSVA010092736.1:0-10921 GCA_025504915.1 Erythroxylum reticulatum
ACAATGATTTAAGTTAAACTAAACAAAATCGAATCACTCCTCTAACAAATGATGGAAAGGTTGTTCAGAAATTAATTAAACGATTATTCAATCGATTTGGAGTGATAAAGGAAATTATAAGTGATGGAGGAGCACACTTCTGTAATAGATCTTTTGATGCTCTTCTTAAAAAATACAGAGTCCACCATTGTGTTGCCACTCTTTATCACCCACAAACAAGCAGACAAGTGGAAGTCGTGAACTAGGCGATAATACACAAGTTAGAAAAGACAGTGAATAGTTTAAGGAAGGATTGGGCATTAAATTTGGACGATACCTTTTGGGCTTATCAGACCACTTTTAGAACTCCAATTAGAATGACTCCCTTTAGGCTCGTATATCGTAAGGATTTTCATTTGATAATAGAAGTAGAGCATATTAGGCAATGAAAATTTTAAATTTTGATTAGAAGCAAATGGGTGAGAAAAAACTTTTGCAACTAAATGAACTTAATGATTTTTGTCACTGTGCGTATGAAAATGCCAAAATCTATAAGGAAAAGATGAAGAGGTGACATGAATCTCATCTGAAGCAAAGTGAGTTCAAGGTAGGAGAGGCAATTTTACTATTCAATTCGAGACTAAAGTTGTTTCCAGGAAAGCTTAAATTGCGATGGAGTGGACCTTTTACTGTCACCCTTGTATTCACCCATGAATTCCTTAAATTGCAAAAAGTGAATAAAGAAACCTTTAAGGTAAATGGGCAACATTGCAAATCGTATCTTAAAGGAGTGCTCTCTAAAGAAAGGGAAGTAATTCTTTCCTTTCGGATAATTCAAATATGCTTCCAATGATGAAGGTCAAGCTAACAACTATAACTTAGCATATTCAATAGTTAGGTTTCTTTCGAATTCTATAATAAGTTTTTTCTCTCTTTTATCATAATGGATGAGAATGGTGTGGATGGAAAAACAATAAGGTGTTGATGAAAATGTAAGTTAGTGAAGAAATTCACAGATGACATGAAGAAGCAAAATCAAAAAATGGGAAAGAGCATAAAAATTAGCATTATCACGATTGTGACCTAGTATTAGTTTACGATCGTGACCCGGTATTGGAAGCTACTGTCATGATCGTGACTCCCTTGTCATGATTGTGATCCGCGGTGGCAGCTATTGTTAGGATCATGACATACATGGTCATGATCGTGACCTACGGCGGGGGAAAGATGGAACACATGATTTTTAGGTCTTCTATCCTATTTTACCCCTCTATTCTCCGCCCAACCTATATATTTACCCTTAACCTCATTTTTCTTACCTATAGCTCTCTCTCCACTCTCTCTCTAGAATTAAAACTCTCAAACTTCTCTATACACCATCCTCAAATTTCTTTCTTTCTTTTAATTCTTTAACTATAAAGTACTCACTTTAAATGGGGCCAAGCATTAAGCAAATGGTAAAGCGAGCACAACCAAAAGGCCATGTGCAAGTATCAAGGCGTGGTCAACATAATCAAGCGATGGATTACGAAGCACTGTTTCTGATTTACTTGGAAAAGGAAGCTACTCTTTTCCAAACTCTTCGCAATAAAAAAGTAGTTTTGCCAAAATATTTAGACTTTGATATCTTGGAAACCCTTAGACTAATAGATAAGGTTAAGAATTTAGGTCAACGAATTCAATGGTAAAAATTCATGAACTCTAACTTTGTTATATATGAGTAATTAACCCTCGAATTCTTCTCATCTCTTCAATTTGAGCAAAGTAGCCCTAAGGAATTCTAGTTTTAGTTGCGAGGTCGACCATATATGTTAAACTATGAAACCATATGTGAAATTGGTGGATTCTCATAATCGACCATTGTAGATCAACATGATGAATTCCATGCTAAACGAAGTTGATGGGGTTGGACAACTTTGATCCTAAAAATGCACACAATAATATCATTCGTGGTCTCGAAAACTTGTTACACAAATTTATATGCCAAACTGTTTCGATAAAAGTGAAAGCAATAAGTGTTTGATCAAGGAGTTGTGTTACATGGATCATAGCATTCAAGTTTGCACAACCACCCATATTTTTAACACCATTATTGCTACTCTGAAAAAGAGAATCAATAGTCTTAGCACGACATATTTGGTTACTACTATTGTTGTTTACTATGGTCTTGATTTTGAAGGACTAACTATACATTTGCCTAAGTTTCTTAACCATCATCATCTGAGGAGGGTTGAGATCTTGAAGGTCCACCATATGAATCTCTGAGATGTCAACTCAAAATCACATATGAAGAATAAGGCAAGATAGGCCAGTTCTAGCTCGACACCACCACAACAATAAATTGAAGAGTCGCCTAGTGAGGAATGTATAGAAGAAGAAGCTGAAAAATGGGAGAAGGTGCTAAATGTGAATTCTAAAACTAATAAAATGCTAAAGGAGATAGCAAAGGAACACCATGACATATGGGGAATTTACAAATACTTTGAGGCTCAAGGTGTTCCAATGCCACCTCCGACACCATCACCACCTCAATCACCATGATGGGTTTATGCTCTAACCCTTATTTTTTTTCATTTTGTTTTTATGTCCTACTTGTCATTTTTTTTATTACCCCATTACATGTTTTATTCTTCTCACATTAAGGACAATATGTTGTCCAAGTGTGGCGAGGTGTGTATTGTATTTTTTTATCATGAGTGTAAATTTTGCATGTCATATGTTAGTTTTTACTTAGGTTTCATGGTATGAATTGTGTCAATGTGTCAATGGCTAGGACTTAATGGAATTAACTTAGCTTTCAACTTAGTCTTCTAAGTTGTAAAGATTTATTAGCTTGTGCAATTCGTGTTCTAGGTATCTCTGGTTAAATATGCATGTTAATTACGATATGACATTAGTTTGCTGCTCACCTTAGGAAATTTGTCACATACATTTATAATTATAGGTCAATTGAAAAATTAACACCATTACTATCTTTTCATGAGGATATGATTAGCTAAAGAAATGAGACAGGTTATACAAAATATGGAAGAAAAAAAGTGTATATTTTTAAGAAATAACTATTTATCTTTAAGAAATAACTATTTCACTGGCCTTCGGGTTATGAATAGAGCTAGAAGCTAGTTGAGAATGTGATATAGGTAAGTAACTTGGGAACATTCATCATAAATCTTTGCCTTCATATCAAGAGGCTAGAATGACATTCCAGCCAAGCTAATTAATAAAACATGTCGTAGTTGAGTAACCGGGAGAGATTCTTCACAAATGTTTGCCTTCACGTCAAAAGGTTAGGTCCATGTTAAGAAAATTAACAAAATAGTGCTTTGATCAATGTTTTAAAAACTAGACTAGACATCGAATCGGTCAAAGAAAAGGTTTAAGATTTAAAGGTTCAACCAATATTAAACCGTAATAAAACTGGTATATAATAAATAAGAAAAAAATTACAAAAATAAATAAACATATAATATTGAATAAAATATTTTATTGAAATAAAAATGTACTAATAATGCATATAAATATATAATAAACTAATAAAATATAATAATTTAAATTACAATTGAATCTAACATAAATTTTACAATAAAAATTATATTTCTATATTATTATTTATTTAAAGGCTCATAAAAGTTGAAGTATGCTTAAAGAAAGTCAATAAAAAGAACTCTAATTTTATTCTAACTTCTTTTTTAATATCCTTTAAACATATTTCTTTATAGTTTAATTATTATTTTTAACACATTCTTAAATTATATTAAACTGAGGGTAAGCCTTGGAGTAATTAGTAAAGTTGCTCTTTTATGACCTAGTATATGTTGAATTTTTGACTTTTCAAATTATCTTAAACAAAATTACATATATATATTAATTAATAATTCAACTTATTAAACAAATTTATGATAAAATAATAATTAGTTTTTAACAATAATAATTTAAAAATTTTCAATTAAAGTATAAGAAGATAAATAAAGAATCTTAAATTTGACAAATAAAATTTACTAGTGAGGATAAATAAATTTAGTATTTTTAAGGATAAAAGTGATAATTTATTTTTATCAATTATAATTTTAATTAAAATATAAAGAGGTAAAAATAGAAATTATAACTCATTAGTTAAATTATGTAAGAGAATTAAAAGAGAAAATCATTAAAAATTCTAAAGATTTTTCACTTTTGACCTGTTAAAAATCTCTACCTTTTCTTACAACAATGGCGTATTCTCTTAAATTGGAGATTGGCATTGACAATGACAAGTACATGTATGGTTTGGTGTGCAAAGCTAGCTTTGCAGAGAGGAAGAGTCTTTTGATGCTTGTGTGGGTCCCACATATTTAAAAAGATGACTCTTTATGACATATTCTTAAAGGTTTAGTTAGCTGGTCTTTTAAAAAATCGTTTGGTTTTTCCCAAGAAACTAATTGATTTATTATTAAATTGGCCTAATTTTTCTCCTAAAGGTTATAAGCAAAAATTGAACCAGAAACTAGTTTGATTCGTGTTTATTCTGGTCAAACTGACCAATCTGGTCTGATTTTAAAATTATTGTTTTTGATAAATGAACCCTACCGATCTTTGAGAATAGCATGAATTTTCATGAAAAGCTACTTAGGCATAGTTACACCTTCGATTGACTAACTAATTATCAATGTGTGTGCAACTGCTGAGTGTGAACAAATATGACGTTTAGTTCTTGATTAGTGTGTATATTTAATCCAAAGTGCTTACCCATAAATTTTATAAATTAATAGGTTAGAACAACTAGAAGGATTATGTTTAAAGTTATATTAGTTTCGTTAAGTTCTATGCCATTGTATCATTATTGCATATGTATGAATATTCATGTTAGTGTTGGGTGTGTTGAGTTTATAGTTGTTTTGTTTTTGCTTGAGGACAAGCAAAAGATTATGTGTGGGGATACTGATAGTGATAGTTTACATTATGTTTTGGTAGACATTTTAGTGTGTTTTTAGGTGTTGATTGTTTAAAATTATGTCAATGTGACTATATGTTGTCATTTTTAAGTGTTATGTGGCTTAGAGCATGATATTGGACTTTATATTTATGTGCTTGAGGTATTTTGATGTGTTTGTTAGTGTATGAAATTAGATGAAGCAGATCAAATGAAGCTAGAGAAAGTATGGATGAAATGGCCCCCTAGGAACTATATAAGATCATAAAATGGCCTCAATCATTGGAGCCTCCATTTACCAATTTGGGAAAGAAGACAAGGAAGAGAGAAGAAGGAGAGAAGAGAAGAAGGAGTTGTACCAGTCACTGTAGCCATCCATACCAAGTTATTTCTACATTCCTCTTATTATTTACATCATTTAATATATGCTTTAGACATGAAGATTTTGAATATTTTGTTAAGAATGTTCTAACTTCATTTTGGGATTGATTCTTGAATCATTTTGTGACCTATTTTCTTTTGCTGTTAATGAAATTGTTTGGGTGTTGTGATGTTTATGGTTTTTGCATACTTCGATAACAAATCGAGAGATTGAATCGATAGTAATATGATTAGATTTGGTAATGAGAATTAACAATCTAATAGATCACATAAGCATTAAATTAGTAATTATATGAAGAGAGATGTTGTGTAAGGACCCGATTGTCTATTATATTGCTTAAGAACTAATTAGAGACGTACTCTATTTTTGTTAATTGAGAAATTGCAAAATTGAAATTTTGGATTCAATTAGGAGTTATTAACTAGGGTTTAATAATTAAATCTTGAGAAAAAATAATCAACCCTTCGGAATTCTCGAACCAATACCAATGAAATCAAAAGTGATTAGGGTAGCAAAATGAAGATAAAATGAATCCCATCTTATCATAATTGTTTGATATTGTCTTATTGGGACATCTCAATTGATAATCCGACACCTTAACTACTACGCTTATGAACTGTGCCTTGCAGAACATTAAGGGTTTTATATAGGTAAAACTTGCTCAACAATTCTCCTTTAACATTTTTATTGCTCAACAATTCTCCTTTAACATTTTTTTCCAAGATCTCAATAATTTTTTTATTTGACACTTTGACTTGACCATTATCCTAAGCACATTTTATAGTAGAAATTAACAATTTTATCCCATAATCTTTGGAAAAATCCTTGAATTCTTGGCCTATAAACATGGTTCCTTAATCACTTATTATCAATTAAGGAATTACAAATTGAAGAATAATTTGTTCTATAATGAATTTAACTTCATCTGTTTGATCAACTTTCTTCAATGGTTTAGCTATCACCCATTTAGTGAAATAATATGTGGACAACTAATGAAACTATAGCCTTTTGAAGATGTTAGATTTATATTCTTTTGAAGATGTTATATATATCTTCCTAATAAGATCAATGTCTCATCCCCTAAATGGCTACGAATTAATTTTATAATGTAACTCAGAAGTGGTAATTTGCTAAGTTTTTCTATATTTTTGACAATGTCTACAGGCTTAGACATGTGACATACAATCTTTTAAGATTGTTAGTCAATAGTAACTGTGTTGTTATAGAAGTCATCTCATCTTTATTCTAGATTGATGTGTACCACATACCCCTTCACGAACTTGACTTATTATTGTTAACTCTTTAAGCATCCTAAGGCATCTCAAAAGAAGTCTATCATTACCTTATCGAAACAAGATTACTTTGTTGGAGTTTTATAAATATAGTGCCCTCGAAAGCAAGTATATTTACATGTAACTTAATTTTCTTCCAGTTACAGTTTTGTAATGAAAATATTTATTATTAATGAAACAAAAAAGTTTGTGTTTTATATGCATGAGCATTATATAATTAGACATAAGGTACCAAGATTCTTTTGTAAATAATAAACATATACATGGAGATGTATGTGAAACATGTATATTATTAGACTCTAAATTAATTGATTCACAGTTGAATAATCAACTTAATTGATTCACAGTTGAATAATCAAGTTGGTCGCTTGATTATGGTTTAGACTGTAGTGTTACGATTTATCTCCATATATGCAAAGGAGTTTACTTCGAGGGAATGATGAGTTTCATATCATGATAGTAATTGACTATCAATAATGGCACTATTAAATGAATCTGGAATCACGTTTGTTTTACAGAATAAAGTAGGCCGTTACTTTAATCTTAAAACATATATTTGAGCATTTGCTTATTATGGACCATAATCTTGATGAGTGGTGAACTCATATATATTTCATTATAATTTTTGATATGATCATAATGGATTTTTACAGAGTATCGATCTAGTGTTTGCATGTTGGAATTATTAATTGAAGTATGAATTAGAGAACATTCACTCAAATAAAAGAGTTTATAGTGATATCATCACTTCTAGATGTTTTAAGGAAATTGGTGATTAAACTGGCGCCAGTAGTTTGATGGACTAGCTAGCCATCAAGTCTTAACACTAAGATGAGATCTTGTGTGTTAATCACCATATAGAATAAAACGGGAGATCTAAAAGGAAAAACCAACATAAGGGTAAAATGGTAATTTTACCCTTTGTTGTGCGGATGGCTATAATAAGGTTCATAATAGGATTTTGCAATTGGACATCTTATCTGATATATTTGTTCTCATAATTTTTAATAATTCAAGAGTTCAACTAATTGTCTTAATGGGATGACATTTAGTTAATAAGCTAGAATTAATTCTAATGAGATTAAATTAATTATAGGCTTATTAGAGCTTGAGTTATCTAATTTCAATAAGATTCCCCATTTGGCTTCAAGGAAGGTTAGCAAGCTAAGTAAGAAATAAAAATGGAGTTTCCCAAATGAACATTTAGAAATGGGCTAGACTTTGGTTTAATATAATTAATTAGATTAATTGTTTTAAAACAAAATTTTTAAAGAAAGGAGAAGGATTTTTGTTTTAATGGCTGAATGTACAGTTGCACATTTAGCATTGAATTGCTAAATAAAGATGGTATTTATCATGGTTTATCATCATTAAATGGAGTTATGATCTTATCATTAAATGGTTTAATGGTTATCTTTTAATGATAGCATGTAACCTATTAGCATTCCATTAGATGGACCATCTTCCTTCTTTCATCATCAAAAACTGAAATTGATAGGTCTTATATTAGGTGATTAGTCTTTTCATATAGCCATCGTAAAATAAATGAGAAGCGTCTCATTTAATGTCTTGTTTATGTTTGATTAAAGAAAGAAGTGATGCATTGGATGTTATTCTCTTTCTTTCTTTTCATGCATAACCGAAATTGAGGTGTGTAAGAAAGTGTTCTTGCATTGTTTTGACCATCTCTCTCCTCTCACCTATGTATGGTCGAAACCTAGAATGAGAATTGTCTTATTGTTTCCTTCTTTCTTGTAAGAAAAATCTCCTCCAAACATTTCTTCTCTTTTCCCACTAGAGGATCTTGTTAACCAAGTTGTCCAAGAAGAACAAGTGGCAGATCAAATTGGTTGAGGATACAACAATAAGGAGAGGATAGATTGACAAAGGAAAGGATTTAAAAGAAAGAAGAAGGAGAGGATAGCACAACGAGGAGTTAAAGCTATAGCGAAGGAGTCGGTAATAATCTTTACCTTATTTCTGTTTATTATTATCCTTATACCATGTCAGATATAGATTGCCTTGATGATTTAGATATATTGCTTCCACTGAGATTTAGATTTTTAAAAAGTTTTGAAATCTACCTCTACCGTTTCTCTAAATATGACATGCTTTCTTTTTCCGATCCAATATACTTATATTAACAAAAATTTGAGTGCTTGTTACTTAAGTTTGAAAGGAATTTTCTTATCAGGATTTTCTATAAAATCTTTGATTTTTATTCTCCAATCTTAGGCAACTTTTTGTCAACATTAAGAACTTGTAGGGAAATTCCTATTTTACAAATAGACAAGTGAGACCTTTGTTATAACATGAAACACTTATAAACTAAATATTTGAACATTTTCAACCCAGATGCTATTTGTTATAGCTCATTTGCCTCCTAATTTTCAACTTCCATAATATATTGAAATTTTATATGATCAAAGAATTTTAGCAATTGAACAATGGTAGTATAATAAAGTGACAAAGTAAAACTTATGTAGTTATATTCCCCTGCCACTCAGAATAATTCCAATTAAGAATCTCTTTTAATAAGAAATTCTTTGGCTCTAAGATCAACTAAAAGTTCTAGTCTAATTATAAAGCCTTCATATTCCACCAATTTTTAGTATATGGAAAGTCCATTTTAAAGAAGAGAAGATGTTCGGTCGTATTTAGTGTAGTAATAACCACTCCAACACGAACTGACTTCTCTATATTAGATCCATCAAAACTTTAGTTATCATGGTTTCTTATCATAATTGAGAACTAAATATCCCATATCCTCTTCTATCTCAATTAAAGGATTGCTTGCTAAGAAGTCAACTAGTGCTTGACCTTTTTCAGACATTTTTGGCAATCCATTTTTAATATTTCCTAAGGTGACTAGCTTATTTAGCACACATTCTATTAAGTCAGCTTATGAAACCATATAAACATTATTTTGTAACAAATAATACCTTAATTTTAAATAAGCAAAGTAAAATTCCAAATATAACTTAATGATGGGTATATACTTCTCTTTCATAGTGGAAATATAAAACTATAACGGAATTATTTTTTAAGGAGGCATTAGTACTACAGGTTTGGTTAGGTATTTACTAATATTGTCAAATGCCAACTGATGACTTTCCTCCTAATATAATTTCTCAAAATTCTTTAACCTTAATAAGCTTTAAAAGAATTTTGTTTTTCCAGCCAAATTAGCAATGAGCCTTTTGATGTAGTTCACCTTAACTAGAAATCTTTGAAGTTTTGTCTCATTATAGGCAATTTTGCTTTAAGAATCAATTTTACTTTATTTTTATCTAGCTTAATTCATTTATTGTGAACTAAAAACCTAAGAAGTTTCTTAGTTTTATTCTAAAAACACACTTTAAAGGATTTAACTTTAATTTGTGCATTCTCTTCTAACAAAAGGTTTTTTGTAAATCGTAGATACGTTCTATACTTTTTTTATTTCACAACGATACCATCTATGTGAACTTCCAAAGTGCATCCTTTTAAATTATGAAAGACAACGTTTATAGCCCTCTGATAAGTGACTGATGCATTGTTTAGACCAAAATTTATTACAACCCACTTAAATGGCCCTATTAACCCTGGACAACCAAAAGCTATTCTGGAAATATTATTTTTTACTATAAAATTTTGATTATAACTAAAAATAGTCTACAAAAGAAAACACAGAATATCCACTCATTACATCTATAAAAGAATTTATAATTAGCATCATGTATACATCCTAAGGAGTAGCTATATTTAAATAACTAAAGTTGACATAAATTTTTATATTTTCATTCCTCCTAACTATAGGCATAACATTACCTAACCACTTAGTGTATCTAGCTACTCTAATAAAACCAACTTTATATACCATCACCTATATGGTTAATAGTGAGGGAAAAATTTTGGCTTTATCGGAAGTATTTGTTCTACGAGCTTTCTACTTAATCCTAGCATTTTAGTGTAATCCTAAATGAAATAGTCTTCTAATTCTTTCAAGATTTCCACTAGTTCTTGTAAAACCCCACTCCCGATTGACCCGAACCTGATATCGATGGTGATATCTGAGTCTGTGCCCCGCGAGGGTGGTGTGCTACATCACTAAATAATCAAAAGTCGATATAAATCTTTTTTTTCCTACGAATACGCGCAAATCAATAATCACAAATTTGGGCCCACTTTTATTCAGTAACATTTCGTTTACAAGAGTTGCCATTTTTTTTATACCAGAATTTCGATTAGCTCAATCCGAAAATGAATCATATTACACTTTAATCAATTTCTTTTGCAAAACCCCCTTTTTTTCAATCGGAAAGTTATACACAAATAAAATACGCAAATACACCAAATACAATGATTTGCGGAAAAATA
>JANSVA010092774.1:0-10920 GCA_025504915.1 Erythroxylum reticulatum
TTTTATTCTTTCTCTCATTTTGATTGAAAACTTAAAAACAAGTAAAACAAACAAATAAAAAACACACATACATTTAAAAAGTAATGCGAAAATGTAAAGAAAAAGAAATTTACTTCCCTTGGGTTGCCTCCTAAGAAGCGCCTTTGTTTTGGGTCACTGGCTTGACTCCTTTCCTCCTCACGTGACAAAATTATGATCTTTAGGTGTCACATGCGGCTCCTCCACTTGAGGTAGTTCCGAATAGGGCCTTAGTTGATCATCATCCTCATTTGGAGTCTTGTCTATCCTCATATTCTCAATTTCGACTGAGTCCATACACTTCGGAAATATTTCAAACGATTCTTCACCTTTTTCTTCATCTTTCAATTCCTTTAATCTTTTATGTAAAGGTCAAGAGTTAGTTTCAAAAATAATCATAGAATCAGTGCTTACCTCTGAGATAAAAGATGTGTCCTTTCTGACTCCGGGCTCCTTCTCCACTTCTTCGACATAAACAATTCGTTAAGGGTTGACCCTAAAATTCTCAAGCTCCTCGTCACTTTGTAATGTTTTCACACAAATGTCCATTGGATACACCTCAGGTTGGTATGGCTGCTCCTGTTCACTTTGTGATTCTAGGCGATCAAGCCTTATTACCATCTGACCCATTAGGTGTTTCATCCTCTGTTGGCTTGCTTTTGTCTCTTGTCAGAATTCTTACAATTCCTACTTCATATTTTGTTGTAATTGCTGCATATCTTATAGAAATTGTAAATTGTTACCAACAATATTTTTAATAAGTTCTTATAAAGATGCAACTGAATGATGTTGGCTCTCGAAATCTTGGGCATTAGACCATGTGTTTTTTGGAATTTGCCCTTCATCCTTCTAAAATTTTAGAGTATTCTCCTTCAATTGCAAAATCAACTCTTCCAGAGATAAACCGGAGTCATGATAGGAAGCTTTAGGTCTGTATGAGAATTATTGTGCATCCTGCAAACTATCATGGAAGTAATTCTGGTGATTATCCCATCCATAATAAAAGTTAAGTTGATCAGTCCAAATATTGTTATAGGATTGAGAATGTAAGTCATAAAAGAAATTACTTCCAACCATATCGAAATTTTTAAACACGAGATAAAAAATAAAAAGATCACAAAATAACTGAAAAGAAATCAATTACGAACAAATATATACAAAACACCAATTAAACCACAAACAAAAACTAAAACACCGCACTCCCCGACAATGACTCCAAAATTGATCGCACGTCACAACGCTAGTCAAAATAAAATAACTAGTCCTACTACTATACTAGTGGTGAGTCTAGGTTGATCCCACAAAGAGTATGTGTAAAGTTTATGAAATGAAATTAATTGGTGTTTAGGTTTAATGGGGGGTTTTTTTGTTTCTGAAAGAAGAAAATAAAATGAAACTAACTAATAAAATCAAATTAAAGAAATCATTTCTCAAAATGATAAAAGTGGGCAATTTGGTAGGGACCAAGTTCTTTGGTTCAATCTCGGCCTACACCTTAATAAAGCATATTTAATTGATTTGTTGTTCTTTAACCTCTCCTAGCAACTATTAATCGTGGGTTAATAATTAACCTAAGTTTTCACTTAAGTTTTGTTTAATCAAGACACGATCGTTAATTAAACCTAACCATTGAACAACCTAGGATACGATCTCTTGATTTAATTAGGCAGTGGCATTACGAATTAGGAAAATTGATTAATCAAGGCAAAAACCATATACGATGCGTCGTTTAACCTAGGTCATGTTATCCCTAATGATTATGAATCATTAATCGCTACGCATAAATTTCAACATAACAATTATGAATTATATCGAAATTCTAGCAATGGTTTTGCAATTAATGATTCAATGAATGCTTTAAAATCATCAACTCACAATACCCAATACACAGATAACCGAATAATAACAAAATTCTGATTATCCATACACAATACTAAAATTAATTAACACAGGATAACACAATCAATTCCTAATAAGAGAATGAAACAACAAAATAATAAAAATTACTTAACCTGGGTTGTTGGCATTGATGTCACCTCCAAATTGATGTCGAGATGCCTAGCCCTTTATAGGTCTTTCCTAGAAAAATGCTTCAGCCCCCATTCCAATGCCAAGCCAAAACTCCCTTTACTGCTTTTTACTCTTTATTTTGGCAGCTCTCCTCTCCTCATTTACGTTTAACATAGAAAAATGTGTTACATACAGATCCACGCAGCTGTCCATTGCGTTTTCCGCTCTATTATAGTTGATTCTTGTAATGCTTCACTGTGGCGTCCACTATTTTTTTCAATTAGACAAATAAACTTTCTGTAACATCCCATTACCCATGTTAAAGCTAGAATTGTGAATTTTAAGAAATTTTTGAGAAATTAGGAAAATGCACTTCGTGCATAAATTAATTGTGACACACACATTTTTGCACATTCATATGATTGTACATGCATTCTTTGATATTTCCAGGTATAATTGAGTTAGTAAATATGATTAAAATGCGTTTTAGCAATTTTGGATATTTTGGAAATTTGGTGAATTTTTTTTAGTCAAAAATTATTTGGAGAGTCATATTATTATTTCAAAATTTTGTTGAATTATAGAAATCTTCGAAAAATTCGGGATATTATGGATCAATGATAAAGTGACACATGGCACTAATAGGTAGATGACAAATGGTGAATTAGTTGTGACAAATGGCTTGAAAATGTAAAGACACGTGAATGACATGCATTTTATACACGTAGTCTGATGTTATGTGTTAGGATTTGTCCCTGTAACTTATTTTCTTCACTGTTCTTCTTCACTGATTAACAAAATATTATGTTCTCTGTACATTGGATTCATTACTGGAAATAAAAGCTGAAACAAGTAAGTAACTTGATGATATCTTATGGTGTAAGAATATACATGCATGCATGGGTTAGTTGAGGTTTCGGTGTTGAATAAATTAGATGATTGATTTGAGAATTAGGAATTGTTTAACACTATGTTGAATGGACTGTAGAATGAAAAATATGTATATACTCTGTCCTGGTTATGAGAAAACCGAAATGGTATGTGCTTACATTGTGTCTGCTGTTTATTAGTAGAAATGAAGTTAGATGGTTAAGCGTGATCTTGGATTTTTGAATTTTGTGTGTGTTGATGAGCTAAAAATGAGTTAGAAGAAATGTTTTGAGTAAATATTTGAGTTGATTGGTGTGAGAATTTACTTGGAAAAAATTTACAGTAGAGAGAGGAAGAACATATGGAGTTCGGATTTTTGGTATTCTTATGGTAAAGTTAATTCTGATTTGTTTAGAGATTGTTTTGGGTATAGAAAATGCATAACAGACATGAGGAACATGAAAAATGGAGAGAAATTAGGAATTAAAATAGTGTGAGAAAGTGAAATCTGGGTTTAAAATCTGGAAAGTGGGGAAGACGAGTCTTCTGTGAAAGTTCACCGCGGTCAACTTTGGGTCGCCGCAGCCAACTCTTTTTAGTTCACCGCAGACAACTTTGGTTCACTTTGGCCAACTCTTTTTAGTTCATCGCGGCAAAACTATTGAGTTTGCCAGGACGATCTTGGCAAAATTCCTGAGAAAATCTGATTTCTGGAAAGTTTGTTGCGGCCATCTCTTTTGTTCTCACCGCGACGAAGTCTCATTCTGTACAATTCAAACATACTTTACTTTTTTGATCATATATTTTTCTGTAGTTATCCAAATGGGATGATTTTTGATTTGGAGTAAACTAGAGACACAGGAATACAACTTTATGAAGAAGTGGAGTTTTAATTCTATCTTTAAGATTTTCAAGTTTTGGTTGGCAATTGAGATAAGAATTCTGCTGAAGCTTAAGAACATTCTAAAATATTTTGAGTATATATTTTCGTATACTGAACCAAATTAAATTATTTTGGTGTCAATAGAAATTTGAGACATTCGAGAGCAACTTTACAAAAGGAATTTTTGCCTAATTTGGTCATTTACCTTATCATATTGAGTATGGAAAGTTGATCCGAATGTGTATTAGAGGAAAAATCTGAAGTGGTCAATGAAGTTATGAAATTGTTTGGCATTGTTTTGTTTCGATCCAATTGTAAGTATACATGGTATTAATGAGGGATTTGATAAGGATCGCAATATTATAGCCCAAAATTGTCTTTGAACATGCATTGTGCATACTTTCTATACATTGATATGCATAAAAGGACACTTGTGCATTTGTGCAAAAATGTGATATTTGTGATTGTCTTTTGTATATTTTAGAGGAGCACAACAGACGCTAGTCAAATATTGCCGGACCATCCAGGTAATAGCTTATTGGAGCATTTTGTGAGTCAACCTAGATGAATTCCTAGGATTGATTTGATTTGATTTGTTTAAACTTCCAACATTATTAAACTGTTTGCGATTTGTTTATGAATTCTGGACTTTAATTGTCCGAGGAGATCTATATTTGGGAATGCATTGGAAGTGCTTTGATTGTAGCTTTGATTGCTATGGAATTCTGAATGTTATGGGAATTCTCAACGAAAGTTGAATGACAAACTTAGGTCCGATGATTATGAGTTTTGTTTGAGCATCATATATGATAGCCTTATATGCCATATTTAGTTTTGATGAATTTCATAAAAATGCATGCTCAGATAAAGGTGTTATGACTTGAGTTGCCAGTATGAAGTGCTTCCTAGTAGAGCTTTGCTACATGATATATGTGTGTACACGTAGAGCTATGCTCTGTAATTTTGTTCTTACTGAGCCCTATGGGCCAGTATTTATATAAGTATGTGATAGGCACATTCACAACAATATGAATGAATGCGAGTCTCATATGTTTATGTATTTGTTTTTATATGATCTGTTTTGCAATGATTAAATGTCATACCATATTGTGTGAGTTTTTGGATAATAAGTGTATGTTAGGATGAATATTTTTGTATGATGTGATGTGTGTATATGATTCAGTGAATTCATCAATGATGGTTCACTCATTGAGTTTGCAAAACTCATCAAAAATTGCAATATGGCTTTTCAGGTACAAGACATAAGACCTAGTTCCTTAGTCAGGATTTAAGGAATATTTTGGACAGGGAAATGTCTCAGAGGTCTGTCTGTTGACACCAGAAGTGTTTTAGCATTATTTTTATAGTTTTGCTAGAATTTGTATAAGGTTTTGTAAATAATGTTTTGTGGAAATAGTGTAAGCCTGATGAATGAATGGTTTTTAAAATTTTGTGACTATGGAGTATGTTAGATGATGCCATATGTAAGTTGGATTTGTTTTTGCTCTAATATACCATTATCATAATGTATGTACTTAAATGTCCTTCGGGTATTTGGGTATTTTCCTTATGGTAGTGGCATGTTGCACTTTCACTCTTTTTAAAACCTGCTCTCCACGACTGCATGTAAAACGCACCACAGCTGCGTATAACGCAATGTTTTCTGCGTCGTGCGTAGCATTTCACATAAAATGCACACACGCTTCTCAACCCTGCTACTGTGCATTTGATGGGACAATTTAATAAGCTAAGTTCTTTTCCCACTCCTTCTATTCACGTCACTTTTAAGGCATGAAATGCAGACTACGTATGCATTAAATGCATATGTTTTCTGTCTACATTAAATGCAATATGCACGTATACATACCGGCATTTTCTTCCTTACTATCCTACGTTTTCTGCATACTAAAATGTCGTTTTTGCCTATTTTTCCAGCTGCTTGCTTTTAAAATTTTCTTCTTCTTTCTCCATGAAGATAGTAAAAATTGATCTTCAGAAAATAACCCAAATGCAATACTTTCGACTCACTTTAATTTATTTTCTTCCAAATTGTACCTAAAATCATTTATGAATCAAAGTGAGTATTTTAAGCATTTTCATTCCATTAATCTCTAAGTATAAATGATTAAATATATCAATAATTAAACACATATCATTAATCTTTATATAATTTAGCAACCTTTAATCAAAGTAGATGCGCAAGGTTTTTGATACTTTTCTAGACCTCAAGGATCGCTATTATCCAAGTAACCTAGACTTAGCATTAAACCAAGAAAATTGAACTAAAATAATACACCATAATTGAGATTAATTGATAAGTAGAGTTAGGGTTCGTGGAACAACAATAACATGAAGAAAATTCCTCACAAAACTTTGGACAACAAAGCTCTTAAATTATCAAAAGTCCTTTCAAAATATTGTCAAGGAAACTATTTATAGTTTCCAAAATAACTAGAAATTGGGCCAACATCCCTGGCCTAAATAGGTAAAATAATATTATTCAAATCGTTCTAAAAACAATAGGAAAACAACCCAAACCAAAAGAGGCTAAGCAGTGCACCTAATCTGGCCCACCTGGTGTCTGACTTATTGGGCGCTGACGTACGCATTTAGCGTACACACCCGTTAAAGGCCGTTTGGGCCTAGAACTTGGCTCAAACTGACAAACTGAAGCTGCGAGTGAGAATCTTGATTTTTTGGAGTCCATCATCAACCATGTCATGACTGAATTTAATGCAGCCTTAAATCTTTTAAGCCTAGTCTGAGTTGTAAGGCTAGAAGGCAACATCAAGTCTCGATTAGCTCTATGTTAATTTCGGTGTCTGTCGATATATCCGTCATATGTAGCCTTCCTCACATAAGACCCTCCTTTGTTAGAAAGATTTTGTCCTTGAATTTGCGTCCATATCAAACAGAGACAATTTTGTAATGTTAAAAGTAGCGGATATGTTGTACTCACTAGGTAAGTCCAATTTATAGGCGTTATTATTGATCCTTTCCAAGATTTGAAAAGGAACATCTCCTTGCAGATCAAGCTTAGACTGCCTATATTTAGGAAACCTCTCCTTGTGAAGATGAAGTCAAACCCAATTGTTGGGTTTTTAGATAACCTTCATACGTCCTTTGTTGGCTTGGCTTGAATAAACCTCATTCTTGCACTCCATATGTTGCTTAACCTTCTCATGTAACTCTTAAACCAACTCTGCTTTCCTCTCTCCATCTAGGCTAGTTAACTCAGGAAAAGGTAAAGGCATCATATCCGATATAGTTAAAGGGTTAAAGCCATAAACAATTTCAAAAAGATGATAACTAGTAGTAGAATGCACACTACAATTATAAGCGAACTCAGCAAACGGCAAGTAATCAGACCACATTTTCAAAATTTTTCCTATCACAACACATAACAAATTCCCTAACGTTCAATTCATAACTTCTGTTTGCCCATCAGTTTGTAGGTGAAAAGTAGTAGAATACACCAACTTCATTCCCAATTTTCCCCACAAAACATGCCAGAAATGACTTAAAAACTTGGTGTCCCTATCCAAAACTATTGACCTAGGAATACCATGTAATCTCACAACATCTTTAAAGAACAAATTAGTAACATTCACGACATCATCAATTTTTTTTCAAGAAATAAAGTGAGTCATCTGACTAAATATGTCCACAACAAAAAAATGCTATCTACACCCCTTTTTGTATTTGGTAACCCTACAACAAAGTCCAGAGAAATGTCAATCCAAGAGTGACTAGGTATAGTTAAGGGTGTGTATATGCGATGAGGTTTGGTGGTCGATTTAGGTTGCTTACAAGCAATGCAACAACCACAAATGTGCTCTACATCCTTTCGCATTCCCAGCTAGTAAAAGTGCTCATGTAATACGTCCAAGGTCTTAACAACATCAAAGTGACCCATAAGTCCTCCATCATGGGCTTCAAGAACAAATAATTCACGCAATGAACAATTAGGCATGCATAAACAATTCTTATGATACAAATAACTATCATGCCTAAAGTATTTCTCAAAAGCACCATGTTCACAAGTGGCGTAGACACTAGCAAAGTCCACATCATTAGCTTACAACTCCTTAAGATGCTTAAACCTAAAAGTTTTGAAGTGAGAGTTAAGATTAAGGAATACCTGCACGATAGAGCATCAGCGATCACATTCTCCTTACCTTTCTTATAGTGCAGCACGTATGGAAAGGTTTCCAAGAACTCAACCTAAGTTGCATGTCACTTGCTCAATTTACTTTGTCCTTTTAAGTGCTTAAGAGTCTCATGATCATTTTTAATAACAAATTCCTTTGGCTACAAATAAGGCTGCCACGTTTCCAGAGCTCGCACCACTGCATAAAGTTCTTTGTCATACATTGGATAATTGAGTTGCCCTCCACTCAATTTCTCACTGAAGTACGCCATATGCCTATTTTGCTGCATTGAAACAACAACTATACCGATCTCAAAGGCATCACATTCTACTTTTAAATCCTTATAAAAATTAGGCAAACACAATACATGTGTGGTATATAATTTTTGTTTCAATAAGTTAAATACATGCTCTTAATTTTTTCCCTAACTAAAACCCTTCTCCTTTTTGAAAACTTCGGTCAAAAGAGCAACAATGGTGGGGAAGTCTTTCACAAATTGTCGATAAAAGCTAGCTAAGCCATGAAAACTGTCGGAAAAAGTCTTCACCTTCTCCTCATCTACCTCAATTCCCTTCGATCTCATAATAAATCCCAAGAATATTAATTTATCAATGCAAAATGTACACTTCTTAAGGTTTGCAAACATCTTCTCACATCTTAAAGTATCAAGCACACAACGCACATGCTCTACATAATCATTCAAAGTAATGCTATACACAAGTATATCATCAAAGTATAAAATAACAAATTTACCCAAGTAATCACGCAAGACATGGTTTATTAATCTCATAAAGGTACTCGGTGCATTAGATAACGAAATGGCATAACTAACCCCTCATACAAACCATATTTAGTCTTAAAAAAGTTTTCCATTGACCCTTGGGTTTCATGCGAATTTGATGATAACCACTTTTCATATCAATCTTTGAAAAAAAAATATGCACCATGCATGTTGCACCCCATTTTTGAAGCTCAGTAATCGCTCTGATACCATAAAATGTTGGACCCTGATTCCGGAGTCGAACATTCTGAGTCCTAAAACGTGTGCTTTTGTTTGTTACCATGCATGGTTATTCCAATTAACCCTCATTATTCATCATCAGTTCATCTTCATTCTCTGATACCGTAAGTGTCAGGCCTTATTTTTTCAAATCACTTTTATATTGAAGCAATTATTTTATGCTCAATTTCCATCCAGATATTGAACATCTTAGAGGATGAATTAGAATTTGACCTCTTCATATAATTGTAAACCTACATCTTTAGCTTACTCCACATTGAAAATCATCTCAGTTAGAACCCTATAGATATAGATATATTCAAAATGTCGAAGCATGTTCAGTGAAATAACACTAGTTCACACTATTCCAATAGGTTCCTTCACTTTCCTTCAACCAAAACTTTTATCCAATCAATTTAGAAGGCTACCGATTTTTGTAGAGAGATAACACATTGTGTGAGGAGTCTATTATCTCAAGGATCACTTCGTTTAGAGTTCGGATAACAATTCCCATCTAGAAATTTTCAGTCTTAGGGACTGGGTTAAAATTCTATTCCTTCCAATCATTTGTGGCTCTATACCTCTAGTATATTTTGAAGTAAGAGCCTTATCATTCGAAGCTCTATAACTCAAGATATGCTTAAGAATCCCTAATATGTTCATAACCTAGTTATGCCCCTCCGACCGATCCCTCATTTTCCTTCCATCAATCTCTTTCAAATTTTATTACTTTAAGAATCACTTAATTAGGAGGTTGGCTTATGAAGTTATGGCTAAAAGAATCAACCATGCTCATGTCCTCAATCACAATGTAACTATCTAGGAACAACTTGCATAACTTTAACTAGAGATTTTAGATTAAGGTTCTCCTTAAATGGTTTCAAAGAAGACTTCCCGATCTACAATTTCATGAAGACCTGGAAGGTAAATTCTATCTTGTAGAGGGTTAAAAATGGATCAGACGATACATTATAAACATTGCACTAGACGAAGCGCACTCATCAGACGAAGTGCACTCATTAGACGAAGCGTACCCATGAGACTAAGCGCACTCACCAGATGAAGCACACTCACTAGACGAAGCACACTCACTAGATGAAGTGCACCTACTAGACGAAGTGCACTCACCAGATGAAATGCACTCATCAGACGAAGCGGTTTCACAAGACGAAGTGCCTTTATAAGACGAAGCGTGTTCACAAGATGAAGCGTCGTCACAAGACGAAGCATCTAAGATGAAGCGTCTTCACAAAATGAAGCATCCTTACTAGACAAAATGTCATCACCAGATGATGCATCATCACTAGACGATACGTCTTCACCAGATGACATGATGTCATTAGACCATATGACGTCATCAGATGATATGACGTCATCAGACGATACAAACTATACTTCTGAGTATCTCCCCTTATAAGGATCGTAACTTCTTACTTCGATATCCAAAAAATTCACACTTTATAGCGTTAGAAAGCTAGAAATCTAAGCTACAACTTTTTAGAAGACAACTTTGTTTAATTCAACTTGAATTTATCCAAATTTTCCCTTGAACTCAAAACATAAATTTTCCCTTATAGAAGACTTGGAATTTTACACTATGCAAACTTGGAATGTTTTGAGCATAAACCTTCAGCTACCAAAATGATTTCATTAACCTCTCAAATCTCAACTCATTTGTCTCATTACGTTCAACTACATTTGATTGGTCATAGTTCCTATCTTTCTTTCCATAGTATCTTGTTTATGTATATATATATCAACGATTTATGCTCCAACATCATCAACTCAAGATGATAAATTCTTCATGTACATTTAATTTTAACTCACATCATTCATACACCATTCACATTTTATTAACATCAAAGAATAAAGTTTTACAAATCTTTAATGGCATTCCAAATCACATTACATCATCATCTCAAAATCTCCAATTACAAAAGGTCCTTGACCAAACAAACTTATTGCTTTCCTAAAATCAACTCAAAATA
>JANSVA010092795.1:0-10920 GCA_025504915.1 Erythroxylum reticulatum
GAGTGGGATGTGAACCCATGTAACTTGAACACTCGTAGAAATTAGTGCTTTACCTCTACATGGTGAGGGCTTCATGGTTAGTTATAGTTTCTGAAAAAGCAAACAAGTAAGACAAACCCATTAATGGATTTGTAAAAGAAACATGTTCAACTTGTCTTCATCCCTGGTTTAGTATCACAGGGTTTGAACATTTGTTATGAATCAATATAGATTTTTTTTGTTGTTGCATTGTTGATGAACATAGATTTTTAAAAAAAATAATAAAAAACATAGCAGAGAAGAAGAAGAATCAAAGGTAAGTGGCCTTTCACAAGAGTTGAATTAGGTGCCTTTTCTAAACAGTTGCATTAAGAAGAATGGCTACTGCTTTTATCTTATTACATTTAATGTATCTGTTGAGTTTTCAGAAGCAGTGTCCATATGCCAAGATTTTTTAATGCATATCTTTTATATATATAAATGCATATATATATATAAAAGATAAAAGCCTAAACAAATAGTTTTTTGGGGATATATATTTTAAATTAAATGTAACATAAAGAATTAGAAATATGTTTTCCAATTTACACAAAATAATTTAGTTAAATTAATTTCTAATATTTTATATTAATTAGAACTAATTTGTTTAGTTAAAATAAACTTATAAATAAGTTTCTAAAACCAATAAAATATTATAAATTAATTTTGTTTAATACAAGACAACTACTTTCCTTTAGTTAAAATTAGAAAGGGGTTTCATCATAAATTAGTTTATAATTAAACCAAGATAAATTGATTAGTTCAATTATAATTTAAATTAGAAATAAGTTTCTAATTTTATTTGAATTATTTATATTTGAGTATTAGAAATAAGTTTCTAATTGATTAGAAATAAATAGCATAATTTGAATAGTTTCAGAAATTGCTAATAGAATTAAATT
Source organism: Erythroxylum reticulatum (assembly GCA_025504915.1). Taxonomy (NCBI): domain Eukaryota; kingdom Viridiplantae; phylum Streptophyta; class Magnoliopsida; order Malpighiales; family Erythroxylaceae; genus Erythroxylum; species Erythroxylum reticulatum. The sequence goes on from JANSVA010092795.1 coordinate 921, forward strand.
ATTTCTATAATATGGGCATTAGTTCACTGTGTTATATAAAATAATTTTTTTATTTTATGCATTCTTCTAATCCCAGGAAGATGCCTATTATTAAGTGAACACCTAACCTTATTCGATGTGAGGCACAGAAGAGACGTATTGGCAGTATGTATGTAAAATTAGTCAACATGCGTTTAATGCTTAGAGATAATCTAACATAACATGTTATTTTAATTAATAACATGATGCAAGAATTATTCTTTGGAGGTTGTCGAGCTTATACAAATGGTGAAGTAAAGTACATGACTTTGCTTGCAATCTTACCTCAACCTTAAGGTGAACTGTTACGAATGCTCTGGAATAATATACCTAACGAGAAGACTTATAGTTTATTAGTGGTGACATTTATCAAAGAAATCCGTAGAAGGGAGTTGATTAGGACTTTGTATCCTATAGGTCTTCCAATGGAAATAGTAAGAGCTATTGTAAATCGAGCTTCGCAAACTGTGTCATGCGAACTTGTGAACTCATTTTTACGTAGGGTTCATTACCTATAGACTATTTGTAGGTTGTAACACAATTAATACAATATGTTATTTTATAAGAACAAATTCTTAATATAAAAACTTAGTTTTTCAAAATGGCTATTGCTTCGAAGAATATTATTGCTGAACTCAGTAAGGGTTAGAAACTCAATGGTGACAATTATAAAATGTAGAGTATGAAAATCCAATATGTACTGGAAAAGCATGAAGCATTAAACCTAACAATGGACGTTCCTAAGGAGGGCACTACAACCCAACATAGCAGGGACCGTGATGCATATGAATTATGGAAAAAGAAGAACTCTTTAGCTCGCATCACGTTGCTAAGTAGTATGGATAATGATATCATGCCTGAGTTCTGTAAATTTCAAACTGCAAAGGATATGTGGTCTACACTGGCTGTTCGTATTGGAGGTGCTTCAGTGACCAAAGTGAGGTCACTTACTATTAAGTTTGATACTTATAAGAAGCACCCAGATGATACAATGCAAAAGCATTTGAGGAAAATGTCCAACATGGTAAGTGAGTTACGTGATGTTATTCGTGAGCTTTCTGATAAATAACAAGTGTAAGCTGTGATTTGTTCACTACCTCAGAATTGGGATCATACGTGAGCTTTCTGATAAATAACAAGTGTAAGCTGTGATTTGTTCACTACTTCAGAATTGGGATCATATGAAGATGCACCTATCTCATAATGAGAACATCAAGACAATGGAAGATGCTATGAGGCATCTCATCTTAGAGGAGGAGCGTCTTAAAGCCTCAAATATGTCTTCTGCGGCATATGCAGTTAGTTTTAGCTCACATAGAGCTATGAACAAGAAACGTAAGGTCATGTTATCCCAAATGATTACGAATCATTATTCGCTACATATGAATTTCAACATAACAATTATGGATTATATCAAAATTCTAGCAATGAGTTTGAAATTAACGATTTAATGAATGCATTAAAATCCTCAATTCATAATATCCAACGGGTTTATACACAAATAACCGAACAATAACGAAAATCCGGTTATCTATAAATAAAACCCAAATCAATTAATATAGGATAATACAATCAATTCCTAATGAGAGAAAGAAACAACAAAATAATAAAAAATACTTAACACAGATCGTCGGAGTTGATGTTACTTCCGAACTGACGTTAGGATGTCTAACCCTTAATAGGTTTTTCTCCAAAATATATTTTGGCTCCCATTCAATGTCCCCCCCAAAAAGCCCTTAGTTACTCTTCACTGTTTAGCCGCTGTTCCAACCAAGCTGCTCACGCCTGCCTTCACTTCGTCTGTATTTGCCCCTCTTTTCACGCAGCCGAGCCGCCCAACCAAACCACAGTAGCTCCAAGCCGCAGGCGCAGGTTCACGCCTCCACGTCCATGTCGCTGCTGCACCCCTGTAGCCTCTTATTTCTTCTACTGTTGCGTATGATGTGACAAATAAAGGCCTGGGTCATTAAAACCTCCCTCCCCGCTATTCTCCTCCTTTGCTGTGCGTTTTGCTCTTCTGCCTTCGTCTATGCGTCGTTGTTCCTTATGTGTTTTGAGTAAAACGCATCACAGTCTGCGTTTCATCCCTGTAGCGTGCGCCAGCTTTCCACGCATTCAACGCTGCGTTACACTGTCGTTTTGGCCTTTGCTTCCAACTGCTATGGTTCCACTTCTTTTGGGCTAAATTTGTTCACTTCTAGCGCAGATTTTCTTCTTCTTGCTCCATGAAGACAAGAAAAATAAATCTTAAGAAAATGACCAAAATATAATGCTTCGACCCACTTTAATTTCTTTGTTCCCAAATTGTACCTAAAATTATATATGAATTAAAGTGAATATCTTAAACATTTTCGTGCCAATAATTGCTAAGTGTAAATGATTAAATATATCAACAATTAAATACATATCAATTTTCTCCACACTTAGCTTTTGTCTGTTCTCGGACAAAACATCCAAATGAAGCTCATTGACCCAAAGCATTTACTTAATTTCTATATTTTTCCAAAATTATATAATCACAAGCAAAGATGAGTGACTTTCAAAAATCATAGCAACATGTCAACATTCTAAGCTTTTACTCATGATCAATCAATATTCATCATCTTCAAAAGTTGAGCAATCTAATGATAGACTCGGAAAATGTGTTTAACTAAAATATATTCACGGTTACACTCAACATCATTCATGATCATGACAATCCACAACTTTATATATTATTTCATTTCTTCACCACCAATGTTCACACGCAAAATCACAAATCAAATGACTTTTTAGGGTTGTAATAAGGGCAAAGGTAAGGTGAGATGTATTTGAGTCAAGTAGCATGAAAGTCATCAAAGCTAGTGAAACAAAGCAACACTCATAAAAAACTGGATACTATCAACTATGACAAATGCAACATTTATATTTCACAACCTCATTCAGCTCTCACACACAAACCACATGAAGCACATACCAATTCGAAGGAATCACTCATACAATTTATGTCAATGAAATCACAAGAGTGAACCTTCCAAGCCAACCTGTACCTCATATTTAACATACTCAAATATCACATCCATTACAACTCTAGGAAGATGCATAAACCATAAACAACCTTTTAACACATATGCAATTCCTCCTTGATATATTTATTTTAAACAATTTTTTATTTTTTTCCTCTTTCTTCCTTTCTTTTTCTTTTCTTTTCATTTTTTCTTTCTTTCTTCTCTTTTTTTTCTTTCTTTTCCTTATAAAAATTAAAATAAACTGCATCAATATGGGAATTTCAATAATAAGACATAAAATAACATCCCAATATTATGACCAACTCTCACATATATACATCCCCACACTTAGAATTTTGTACATCCACAAACTCAACAATCACAAACGTTCCACTAGCTTCATGACTTGGGTAGGACATTTGGTTAAGTGTAAAAGCATAAAACGTGATTTATACAAGAAGAAAGTCTAAAGCTCAAAGGGGTTTATCAGGGGGAAAATCATGTCAATAAGTAGGTTATTTGGCTAATATAGTTTATGAACAACAAAGAATGCCTAATCATATCCATGTTAATACATATGATAAAAATGTGATCTCGAATAGAAATTCAACGCAAAATCGGGATGTACATATCATAGAGGTCACACATTATCAAAATGCAATGAGACTGGTATGGATGTGTTAATCAAATAAGGCTCAAAATATTACCGGCTTTGTCTACCGTTAGTCACTACTCTTCTAAAGATAATGTATATCGACCAATCATAAGAGCAAAAGTGCATGCTAAAGTTGCTATGAAATTCTCTAGTCAATCACACTCTAATAATGATTATATAATCCCAGAAGCAATAGAAAACGAGAAAATGTTTGTTTCATTTGTTTTATTCTTTCTCTCATTTTGATTGAAAACTTAAAAACACGTAAAATAAATAAATTCAAAAACACACATGCATATAAAATGCGGAAATATAAAGGAAAAGAAATTTACTTCCCTTGATTTGTCTCCCAAGAAGCACCTTTGTTTAGGGTCGCTAGCTCGACTCCTTCTTATCCTCACGTGACAAAATTATGATCTTCAGGTGTCACATGCGGCTCCTCCATGTGAGGTAGTTCCGGATAGGGTCTTAGTTGATCATCATCCTTATTCAGTGTCTTCCCTATCCTCAGATGCTCAATCTTGACTGAGTCCATAAACTCTACAAATATTTCGAATGTCTGTTCACCTTTTTCTTCATCATTCAATTCCTTCAATCTGTTATGTAAAAGTAAAGAGTTAGACTCAGTACTTACCTCCGAGCTAAAAGATGTGTCTTCTTCGGCGTCGAGCTCCTTCTCAACTTCTTCAACACAAACAATTCGTTAAAGGTTAATCTCAAATTTCTCAAGCTCCTTGTCACTTTGCAATGTTTCCGCACAAACGATTATTGGATACGCCTCGGGTTGATACGACTGCTCCTTTTCACTTTGTAATTCTAGGCGATCAAGACTTTTTGTCATCTAATCCATTAGGTGTTCCATCCTCTGTTGCCTTGCTTTAGTCTCCTGTTGAAATTGTCAAGTGTTAGCAGCTAGATTCTTAACAATTTCTTCTAAAGACGCACCTGAATCGTGTTGGCTCTCCGAATCTTGGGCATTAGACCATGTGTTTTTTTGGAAATTGCCCTCCATCCTTCTGAATTGTAAAGTATTCTTCTGCAATTACAAAATCAACTCTTCCAGAGATGGACCAGAGTCGTAATAGGAAACTTCTGGTTTGTACGAGAATTGTTGTGCATCTTGCAAACTATCATGGAAGTAATTATGGTGATTATCCCATCTATAACAAAAGTTAGGTTGATTAGTCCAAACATTGTTATAGGATTGAGAATATGAGTTATAAAAGAAATTACTTCCATCCATATCGAATTTTTTTCAAACACTAAATAAAAAATGAAAAGATCACCAAATAATAGGAAAGAAATTAATCACGAACAAATATATACAAAACACCAATTAAATCACAAATAAAAACTAAAATACCGCACTCTTAGGCAAAGGCGCCAAAATTTGACCGCATGTCATTATGCTAGTTAAAATTAAATAATTAGACTACTACTATAGTAGTGGCAAGTCTAGGTCAATCCCACAGAGAGTGTGTGTAAAGTTTATGGAATGAAATTAACCAGTATTTAGAAAAAATGGGGTTTTGGGATTTTTAAAGAAGAAAATAAAATAAAACTAACTAATAAAAACAAATTAAAGAAAATATACAAAAAATGATAAAAGTGGGGAATTCGGTAGGGACCCAATTCTTTGGTTCAATCTCGGCCTATACCCTAATTAAGCATATTTCATTAATTTGTTATTCTTTAACCTCTCTTAGCAATTATTAATCATGGGTTAATAATTAACCCGAGTTTTCCCTTAGGTTTTGTTTAATCAAGATAAGATCATTAATTAAACCTAACCATCGAACAACTTAGGATATGATCTCTAGATTTAATTAGGTAGTAGCATTATGAATTAGGAAAACCGATTAATCAAGGCAACAGCCACATACGATGTATCATTTAACCTACGTCATGTTATCCCTAATGATTACGAATATAAATTGCAACATAATAATTACGGATTATATCAAAATTCTAGCAATGGGATTGAAATTAACGATTCAATGAACGCATTAAAATCCTTAATTCATAATACCCAACGGGTTCATACACAAATAACTAAACAATAACCAAAATCCAGTTATCCACACATAAAACCCAAATCAATTAACATAGGATAACACAATCAATTCTTAATGAGAGAAAGAAACAACAAAATAATAAAAAATACTTAACCTGGGTCATCAGCATCGATGTCACCTCCAAACCGACATCGAAACGTCTAGCCCTTAATAGGTCTTTCCCTAAAATATATTTCAGCCCCCATTCAATGTCCACCCGAAAACCCCTTAGTTACTCTTCATTGTTTAGCCACTGTTCCAGCCAAGCTGCTCAGGCCTGCCTTCACTTCGTCTGCATTTTCCCCTCTTTTCACGCAGCCGAGCCCCCCAGCCAAGCCACAGTAGCTCCAAGCTGCAGGCGCAGGCGCAGGTTCACGCCTCTACGTCCACGCCACTGCTGCGCCCCCTGTAGCCTCTTGTTTCTTCTACTGTTGCGTATGATGTGACGAATAAAGGTCTGCATCAATTAAAACCTTCCTCCTCGCTATTCTCCTCCTTTGCTGTGCATTTTGCTCTTCTGCCTTTGTCTGTGTGTTGTCGTTCTTTATGCGTTTTGAGTAAAACGCATCACAGTCTGTGTTTCATCCCTGTAGCGTACGCTAACTCTCCACACATTCAACGCTGCGTTACACTGTCGTTTTGGCCTTGTCTTCCAGCTGCTATGGTTCCACTTCTTTTAGGCTAAATTTGTTCACTTTTTACTTTGATTTTCTTCTTCTTGCTCCATGAAGACAAACAAAAATAAATCTTAAGAAAATGACCCAAATGTAATACTTCCGATTTATTTTAATTTCTTTGCTCCCAAATTGTACCTAAAATCATATATGAATTAAAGTGAGTATCTTAAGCATTTTCATGTCAATAATCACTAAGTGTAAATGATTAAATATATCAATAATTAAACACATATCAAGGAGCGTCTTAAAGCCTCAAAGATGTCTTATGAGGCATATGCAGTTGGTTTTAGCTCACATAGAGCTATGAACTAGAAACGCAAGCATCATAGTGGATATAGGTGGAAGAAGAGTAAGAAATTCAACTACTCTCCTCAGGAATCCAAGAAGACAAAATGGAATCAACATGAAAAGGAAAAACATCCTTTCAAGAAGAAGAATATGAAACATGTGAAATGCTATAATTGTGGTAATAAGGGCCACTTTGCTTGAGATTGTACCGAACCCAAGAAGGTGCAACTTTATAGTACAAACATTTATTCTGTGAATGTTTCTTGTTATGTTTTTCTAACTGAATCACAACCTTTATGGATTGTAGACTTAGGAGCAACCAACCATGTAGCGAAGGATAGAGATGCCTTTCGTTGAGTTTCGTAAACTCCCACATATTAGTCGATGGCTTTATGTAGGTGACAACTCCAGAGTTATTATATAAGGAATTGACACATGTAAATTGGACATGCATGGGGGACGACCCCTCATCCTACATGAAGTATTATTTGCTCCACAGATTCATAGGAATCTTTTATTTGTGTAAATCTTGGTTAGACTTAGTTTTAATATAAATTTCCACAATGGTGGAATGGATTTGTATTTTGGATCTATTAATTATGGTCATGGTTTTTTATTAGATGGTTTTATTGTATTGGATGTGTTAAAGGAAAATAATAATATTATTTATTCAATATTTACATCTAGTAATTCCAACATTGATACAACTTTGTGGCATGCTAGACTATGTCATATTAGTCAAAATCGAATTAGTCGATTAACTAAAGAAGGGCTTTTAAGTAATCAAATTCAAGTAGATCTACCTACATGTGAGCACTGTAGTAAAATTGCAAGAAAGCCATTTGGAAAGGGAATACGAGCTTTATATCCATTGCAATTAATCCATTCTGACATCTATGGTCCAATGAATATAAGGGCTAGACGTGGGGTAGTTTATTTCATCACATTCATAGATGACTATACTTGATATGATCATGTCTATTTGATTTCTCATTAATCAGAAGCATTCAATTGTTTCATAAAATGCATGAACTTCGTTAAAAATCAATTAGATAAGAAAATAAAAGCATTATGAATTGATCGTGGACAAGAATACTTGTTAAAAAAGTTCAAACCTTTATATGATGAGAAAGGCATAGAAAGGCAATTAACAATTCCTAGAACCTCACAACAAAATAGCGTCACTGAAAGATGAAATAGGACGTTATTAGAAATGAGTAAGTCCATAATGGTCAAAGAAAATTGACCAATCACTTTTTGGGGTGATGCGTTGCTAACAACCAAACTATGTACTTAATCGTATGCCCACGGAATCAGTTACTAGCACACTATATGAATTGTGGACTAGTAGGAGACCTAATGTGTCATGTCTTAGACCTTGGAAGTGTTCAGCATATGTTATGATCTCTTTCATAAACATGGGAAATTAGCCCCAAGAGGGAGAAAAAGTATTTTTATTAGATATTCATAACACTCAAAAGGATACGTGTTAATTAGTGAACAAGGTAATGAAGGTGTAACTGAATTTAAATCACGAGATGTAACATTCTTAGATAATGATTTTCCTAAGCAAGGTGAAATAGGTAAAGACCTATTTTTATATGAGACACTTGATCAGAATGATTTTGTTATGAAGAATCAAGATGAGGAACTTCAACTAAGTGGGAGAAATTCCACATAAAGATTCTCTATGATGACTAATTCGAGTGAGAGCAATCAAATCAATCATGAATTTGTTTATAATAATTGAGGAATAATTCCCCAATGTCATTTTGAGATTAAAGGAGAAATTAATATGATTGTTCCGCAAGAGGAAGAAGAGCCAAAGAATGTAATTAAGGCTTTTACTAGCCCTGCTAGAGAAGAATGGATGAAAGCAATGACAGAAGAAATGGCTTCTTTAAGCTCAAATTAAGTGGTTGACCTCCTTGAAGAGCGTAAAACAATTGGGAACAAGTGGGTTCTCAAAATTAAGCAAAAAGTTGATGGCAATATTAAAAGATATAAGGCATATCTTGTGGCAATAGGATACACACAACAGGAGGGAATTGATTACGAGAAAACTTTTCACCTATTTTGAAGTGCTTCAATTTGTCTTATTCTGGCTATAGTGGCTAGTATAGATCTTAAATTACATCAAATGGATGTAAAAACTGCTTTTCTCAATGGAAAATTAGATGAAGAAATCTATATGGAACAACTTGGAGGTTTCATCAAGGCAGGTCAAGAAAATAAAGTATGTCGGTTATTAAAATCATTTTATGGCTTGAAGCAATCTTCAAGACAATGGTATATTGATTTTCATAATGTAATCGTTTCATATGAATTTCAAATGATTGATGAAAATCATCATATGTATGTTAAGAGATCCAAAGATAAATTCACAATTTTATCTTTATACGTGGATGATATATTGATTGCTTGTAATGACTGTGTATTTCTTACGCATATCAAATATTAGTTATCATTTGAATTTGAAATGAAAGACATGGTTGAAGCGACATACATTCTTGGAGTCAATATTTTAATAGATCGTTTGAAGAGATTGTTATCGCTTTCACAAGCGATGTACATTCAAAGAATTGTTGAACAATTCCGTATGTAAGATTTCAAACCAATTAATAATCCTATTATTAAAAATGAAGGCCTTAGTAAGAGAAATTGGTCATCAATGCCACAAAAAAGGGAACAAATGAAGAATGTTCCCTACTCTAGTGTAGTTGGAAGTCTCATATACGTAATGATGTGTACAAGACCAGATATTTTTTACACTGTTAGGATGGTGAGCAGATATCAATCAAATCCAGGCCAAGGACATTGGAAAGCAGTAAAGAGAATATCGAGGTATCTAAAGGGAACTGTGGACTATACATTATACTATCAAGGCAATGATCTATGTATACAAGGGTACACAGACTGGGGAGGATATTTAAATGAAAGAAAATCTACCTTAGGATATGTATTCTTACTAAACCATGGAGCAATATCATAGAAAAGTAAGAAACAATCTTGCATTGTATTATCCACAATGAAAGCTAAATTTATAGCATTCTTAACTACAGTATAAAAGGATGTGTGGTTTCATCGATTCTTAGTGCATTTGGGAGTCATTAAAAGAAAAATTAATCTAGTGACCATCTGTAGCGCCCCCTTATCGTACGCACTGGGACACCCGAAGGTCATTCCGGTTCATATCTTACAATAAGGGCGAGCCACATTCGATCACTACATTCTATTAATATGACATCATATTAATCTTCACTTATAAAGCATCATAAGAAAACCACAATATTTTAAAACCAACTGTTTCCTCATTTCATT
>JANSVA010092845.1:0-10916 GCA_025504915.1 Erythroxylum reticulatum
TCATGTATGCGATGATATGTACAAGACTAAATGTTGCTTATGCTTTCAGCATAACAAGCATATATCAAGCTAATCCTGGTGAAGGTCATTGGACAACTGTGAAAAATATCTTAAAGTACTTGAGAAGGGCTAAAGATATTTTTCCGATCTATGGAGGAACCAAGTTGAGAGTTCAGGGATATTTAGATGCTAGTTTTCAGTCTGATCAAGATGATAATAGATCGCAGTCAGGGTATATTTAATTCTTTGTGGTGAAGCGATTAGTTGGAAAAGTTCCAAACAACCAACCATCGATTAGATCCTCTCACTAAGTCATTATCTCAAAAGAGACCTGATAGACATATGGATGGCTATGGTTTTCGATACATTGGCAATTGCATTTAAAGCGAGTGGGAGATTGTTAGTTTATGCCCTCACAGCCAATTTTGGTTGTATATTTATTTGTATAAAAAAAATTATTCAATAAAAGGCATTCTTTATTTTTGTGTATTTTTAATTATTTAATTATTAATCATAAAGATAAAATTCCTGGAATATTTGTTATGCAATTAGAAATTATAATGTGATTACAATTATGAGATTCAAATTGCATTTTTTAGTATTCCTAAAATGTTCCTAGTCATAGTTTCATCAAGATGGGGTATTGATGAAATGGTTTGACTAGCACATATTTGTTTCTTTCTTATGAAGAAAGTAATCGATCTCATAGATTAAAGTGTGGAGATACTTAAACAAACATGTGAGTGCTTATTAGAGAATAAGTTCACTGAATTGACCCAATTATGAGAATCCCGAATGGAACATTACTTATGTATCTGTGGATTATCTCATTATGATAGTTGTATAATTAATCCTTAGATTTGAGATTACCAAAGTTATCTCATGTAGGAATTACTATGTTTTGACGCTACTTATGCTCTATTCTTAGAATAGTTCAATTTGATAATTATTGGATATAGTATGAACTATATGGAGATAGTTGAGTAAATCAATAAATAATTCGTTATCCTAAAGTAATTAGGAAGAATGTTCTACTATTCTTGATTAGTAATGATTTTGGGAATCTCTGGCCAGAATAAATTGAAATTTGGAAAAGTTATTTTCAAATATCAATTATAAATCATTTACTAATTAGCAAGAACGAATATGATTGGATTATTTAGAGTAGACACGAATTCCATACTCTAATTCCAATTGGAACATTAAATGACGAAAGGATTAATTTATACAAGATAACCATGCATAAACAGGTTAAGTCAAACCACTTTGACATTCCTAATATTTGGGTGGTTAGGACATGTTGCTAAACGTCAATCACGATCTATGATTATAAATTGTTTAATTATGGAATTAAAGATAAATTAAAAGTAGGTTTAATTTATTTAATTCTAATTATGAATTAGAATTAGAATTTATAATCATGGTCAACATATTAGGAACCTAATAGGTCACACATAAAAGATCTACAAAAGAAAAAGTGAAATTTGAATTAAATTTGACTTAATTGAGAAGTTTTAGAAATTTTAAGGGCCAATATGTGATAATTGATCTTATAAGGATCAATTAATAATTATAATTAAAGTTTGACTTTAGTTGTAGTTTTAATAAAATCCAAGGACATGATAAATAAGATTTTTCATATAAAAGGAAAAATTAGAAACAATGGATGTTAGCACTTCTTACAAATTTTCCTCTCAAATTCGATTTGAGTTTTCTCTGAATATATCTGTGGATACCATTAGAGGCCAGGTGATTGAATGACTCGTGGAATTGATATTTTCGAAGAAACAGGAAATTGTAACAAGAAATCGAAACAGGTTAGTATAGCTTTGTCAATTTCTTATTTTATGTTTCTAATTTAATTCTGTTAAATTTGATTCTATGGAAAAAAAATTTATATTATTTCCTCTGCGCTAAGATTTGATCTTGCGTAATTTTTTCCAACAATTATATCCCATATCCCTTAGTGGATACTGGGTACATTTACAATCGAGCCTAAGGCTCTAATCACAATTTGAGCTTTAACTTCTTTTTCACTGGCGACTCCGGTCGCAACTTTCCTTTATCTTACATGCATTCATGTATTGAAGTGCTTCACATATCAATTTCTCAATCACTCACATGCTTACACATTCATATTCAGATCACAATTTTCATCAAACCTAGGGCTCGACATTCAACATCATTGTTGAGTAACATTTATTCCATCACATTCACATCCAAGCAACACTTCCTATACATTCTTGAATAATAACTCCTCGGACATTTTATTGTCCGGAATCAACACTCAAATCACATTCATAAAATAACTCAAAAAAATTAAGCAAACAAATAATTAAGTGAGACCATCTAGGTTACTCACAAGTCACTCCCGAAGCTAATGCCTGAAAGTTCCGACAACATCTGGAGGTTGACGTTCCTGTTGCTTCTCTATATCAAATAATATACACATATATCACAATTTACACAATTATAAGTGTTTAATAATGCACATGTATGTAATGAAATATGTACAATGTATGTTCATGACAATCCTAGGTATTTTTCCATTATCCTAATCACATAATCAATCCTATCTCAAAACTCCCTTAAGTATTGTTTGTACTTAGGATTATACCTCAATAAAACCATTAAAATCACAATTCATTTCTCATTGTATCACTTTCAGATTTTTCCCAAAAACTAACTTTCGGGTCTACTTTTCTTAATCATTTGGACAATGAAAATGAAGTAATTTGGCAATACTCTCTTTTAGATAATTGTTTTCCCATCTCTTAAGTTTCTAATGACACTAAAATGATTCAATTTGGTTTAGAAATCTGAAAGTTATTCTCCCAATATTTTTGGATTGTTCTTATTCTAAAATGGTACACTAGATTCAACTTCCATCCATAAATTGAAATTCTTAGAGTTTGAATTACAGTTCTACTTCTTCATATGATTTGTAGCCTATGTCTCTATTTTACTCCAAATCAAATATCATCTCATTTGGATGTCTAGAGAAGAAGTTATGGTCAAAAGAAGCAGGACTGTTCAGTTTGCAATTTCTCTCGGGTTTTCAGACCAAAATCAAGTCACGGTTATTGGAGAGCACATTGACTTGATGTGATAATTAAACATCAGTCTAGCAATTAAACTCATGGGGGTGAGGGAGAAAATTCACGGCGTGAGTGACTCACGGGTATGAGGAAAAGTCACGGGTGTGACAGATAAGGACAAAAATGTTGTGAACACTCTTTGTTAGACCCATCCCATATTTTTCACTCTATCTCTCTCAATTGATTGCAGATTGCTATGATTTTTGGTTGAGAGGTAGAGCAATGTGTTATGAGTCCAATAGCTTAAGTCTCATGTCATTTGGATGTTGGACGAAGGAGATATAGCCAAAAGATCGAAGGATGTTGCATCAACCCTCATCCTTCAAATGCACGATCGTGAGTTGGCTAACCAACTTGTGAAGTCGCAATCGCGCTTCATCATGATCGCGACATTCAATGAAAAACATCAAGGTCACTATCATGAATTTCGGTGAATAGTATCAGGTTCGCGATCGTGCTCAATCACGATCATGACTTTCCCATTTGCACACCTTTTCTTCAATCCTCCCTCACTTCTAACCCACATAACTTTCAATCCAGAACTCTAAAAATTTCAAACTTTATATCAATAAAAAGCTAAAAGAAAAAATTTTATGAGATAATTTTATCAAAATCTTTATAGATCAATACAGTTTAATCATGGAAATTTCAGACCAAACTAACTTCTCTAATTTATATTCTTCATTCTCTATGCTTCTTCTTTCATTCCCTTACACTTTCCTTCCATTTACATTGTCCAGTTTCATTTTACCATTTTAATTCTCATTCAGCTCAAAAAATTCACAACAATTCCAAAAATCCATGCTTAAACAAAATCATCAAGAACAGAAGAAAAGTCATTCAAGCATTTCACCATTCTCTGCGCTTTCTTCACTATCATTTTCCTATATTTTCATTTTCTGCATTCTCTTAATCCTTTTCCTCTAACTATCATTTAAACAATCTTTCTCATCTCAGATCATCATCTTACAACTATTCTTCAACTCTAAATTCCTTCTTTTAATCATCTTGAAAACACTCTAAACTCATGTATACAGTAAAAACACAACCATAAACAGAGCATTTACTTGTTCTTCTCTTCAAAATTTTCTATACTTAATCATACACGTTTCCTATGATCTTTCATCTTATAAATCATTTCTACACTATCTTAAGACATCTAGATCATCAATTATTCGAAAATCACACATAAAAAATTTTCATATCATATACCCTTAGTGTTTATGAAAATGCCCATTTTTCTTCAAGATCATGCAAGGAAAAATAAATCACTATTTTTGTTTCATAAACCAACAACTCTAGAGGTTTTAAACAATACTTACTTGATATTTTTTAAAAATTTGCAAAATCTCAAGGAGCCCTAAACTTCATGCAACTCACGTAATACCACTTTAGGGGTTGGCAAGCTTCGGTATTTCTTAATGCAAAGAGAGGGAAATTGAAGTAGGGAGTAGAAGTGAACAGATAAAAACAAGGTTTAACTTAGGGGAACTTTTGATGAAAAACTTTGTGTTACAGAAAGAAACAACTTTGGAGAAGGAAACTACGAGAGAGAGATGAAGACAAGAACAGTAACTTGTCTTTCAAGGTTAAGGAAATTTAACTTAAAACTTAGACACTTTTCCACTTCTAAAGACATTAGCTAATTTCCCCAAACTAACTAGTTCTATTTGAACTAGTTCCATTAACTCCCATTTTTCATTACAATTATCTCCAAAATTTTCAATATCATCTTCTTACAAATTCTAAAGTCATCTTCGAAAATTTCAAAGTCATTTTTTAACAATTCTTCAATATCATTTGATTCCTATTTCTATTTTCCATGGATCAATTTACTTGCCAAGTGGCATTTTTCCTAGTACAATTATATCCACATTTTTAGAAATAAATCCTAAAATTCACTAGAGTTCAATATTAATGACTACACTTTCCAATTAAAATTTCAATATAACAATTTCACAATTCTCAATAATATCACATCACAATTCAATTAAACCCGAAATTATCCATGAATGTATGTACAATTATTTTCATGTGCAAAAATTTACTATTCACGTGTATGTGTCTATTATATAATGCATAAGTATGCTATGCATTTCTAATCTCTCAGTACCCTTTCACACTTACTATTTTAACCTCCCCGTAGGTAATGGGACCTCACATAAACAAAGGAAAAGATTATACTAAGACAATCAATCATGCGATAATAAGACAGTGATTTAGATATTTAAAGAGGATAGGATGTTTGTTTAGCAGGTCTATTTGAGGGTTTTTAGGAGGATTAATTCTTGAAATTCCTTATAGATCTCTTTGATGATGGACTCCTGGGAAGAACTGCTATTGGCAAACCTTATAATGTTTCCTTCTTTCCACAATTCCTACACACATAATCCCAAAGACAAAATATGAATCAGTTTGTTTGACTTTAATTAAGTTGTCAGATTGAGTAATTTTTATGTAATCTTAGTTAAGGAGTTCCCTGAATCAAACCATATACATTTCCTTGTGATATTATCCCATATGGTGCTACTAAAAGTACATGTAAAAAAGGTACGATCTCTAGTTTCCATATGAACTCGATACATTGGATAGGTTTTGTCCACTTGCAGATATGACATTCTATCGACTGTATTAAGACTATTTTGGATTGTTAGCCACAACATAAAGGAATTCTAGGAGTTAAATCTACTCCATATGAACTTGTACCAAACTACCTTTGAGCTTCTTCTTCGTAGCAGATCTTTCGTGCTTTTGTTGGTAAATTGATGGACAGGTTAGTCTTGCCAGTAAAATGTATTAGGAGATTTTGCATTGGTGGATAAGTAGGTTAGAGGTGTCTCAAGTTGTAAGGGAAACTCCATGAAACATCATTAATCATAAAGTTTGAGTTTTATGTTGAGGGATGAGGTTTGTAGGTTGTTTAGGTTGTTAAAATGTTGAATGAGTTGTCTTATGCCTAACCAATTGTCATACCAAAAAAAAACCAAGTTACCATTCCCGATCACTCCATAGAAAATTTTTGAGTAGCCTCTCAATCAATGTGATTATGCCTTGGGAGGGAAAATTATGGGAGCTCTAATATATGTGTAATGAATTTAACACCAATTTGATGAATTGCATCTTCCCAATATAGGAGAGAAATTTGTTAACCCATAAGTTGATCCTCTTCTGAATTTTCTCTAAAAGTGATATGGACTCCATAAAGTTGAGTCTTTTAGTAGAGACAAGTAATCCCAGGTGCGTAAGGGGTGAGTGTTTGAACTTCATTCCAGTGGTTTGAGAGATGAGGGGTTCCAAAGCAATGACGCTTTTCGATAAGAGGAAGTGACTTTTAGCTGTATTAATTTTGCAGACCTGAAAAGCATTTGAAAGTGTCAAGAGATTTCATGAAAGTATGAATGGAGTCCATCTTTGCCCTGCAAAATAAAAGGAGATCATCTGTAAAATAAAGGTTGGTTAAACCAACTTTCTTGAACTTTGCATGATGTTTGAAGTTGGAGTTGTTGAGCACTTCCTATTGGATGATTGAGTTAAGAGTTAAGAGTCTCCATGAATAAAATGAAGAGATAAGGCGACAAAGGATCCCCCTACTGAGGCCTTTAGCTGCTTTTAAGAATTTGGTAGAAGTACCATTGATTAAAGTAGAAAAAGAAGTAGAAGATATGCATTCTTTTAACAATTGAGTGAATATGTCTAGGAACTCTTAGGCTTTTAGAATCTACCATAGAAAGTCCCAACTCACACTATCGAAGGCTTTGTTAAATTCTATCGTGATTGTGCAATTTGGAGGAAGCTTGGATTTAGAGTAGCCCTTAAGGAGCTCTTGTACTATGAGGATATTATTCCCGATAGGTTTGTCATTCAATAAGGCACCTTAGTTTTCACTAATCAGCAGGGTGAGAGCTATTTTCAATCTAGTTGCTAGAATTTTGGAGATAATTTTGTAAAGGAAACTTGTGCAAGCTATGGGTCTGAACTCATCAAAATGTGTGGGGTTAAAGCATTTAGGAATCAAGCAAATAAAGATTCAGTTGATCTCCTTGAGAATAATTCCCTTGGAGAAGAACTCATGGACTGCTTGTTTAACAATGTTTCCAATGATGGTCTAGGATTGTTGAAAGAAATATCCATTAAGACCATTGGGGCCTGGGGCCTTTAAGTCATCCATTCCAAATATTGCATTCTCAATTTTAGTGTCTTCCATAAGTTTAATAAGAGAATCAAAATTTAGAGGGGAGAAGTGAGAATTTTCTGAGAGCTTCAAAAGAAACAATTGAGGGACGTATGGTGCCAAGTAAATCTTCAAAATATTTGACTATTTCCTCTTGGATTTCCCGTTATGTCTAAAGTTTTGAGTCTTCCTTCGAAACAGTGGATTATTTTTGTTTCAGTTTTTCCTTGCAAGAATTGACTTGAAGAAGAAGTTGGTACAACTGTCACCATCTTTCAGCTAGTTCACTTTAGCTCGTTGCTATAAGAGAGAGTTGTGGTTATACATGGCTTGCATGAACTAAGCTAAAATTAAATTTTCTCTATTCAATAGCATTGAATTAGTAGGATTTAAAGCAATTTTGGATTGTATATCTTCGAGTTCTAGTCTAGAAGAGTTTATTGCAGAAGTTGTGGATCCTTATAAGGAATTTAACACTTTCAGTTCTTACTTAATGAACTCCAGTTTTTGAACACATCAAAATTGTTTGGTCCCCTTGACAATATTATATCCAACCCCTCGTCTGCATGCTTCAAAGAATCCTATTACATTCATTAGAAAGTTTTTGAAAAAGAAAGGATGATGTTATGTGACTTTCTGGAAATAATAATTGGAGTATGATTTGGGGATCTTTGAACTTGGCAATACTATTAGGGAATTAGATGAGAAAATTGTCATTGACTAAGGCACGATCCAATTTCTTCCTCATATACTGATCATATTGTTGTTTGTCGGACCAAGTGAAAGTATGTCCAACAAACTTGAGATCAGTCACTCCTAGGTCCTGCACACATTCTTTCAGATCAGCTATGTAGTTCTTTAAGTTGCAATGTCCTTGTGCTTCTGAAGTGTATAATATTGAGTCACAGATAAGCTACGGTTTGGAGATTCTGTTACTAATAGTTTTGAGATTGTTTCATAAGCTTCTTCTCTGAAATCCAAAATTGCTTGCATATATAAATGGTATATTCAGGTCGATGTGTTCCTGCATGAAGTAGAGGTAAAGGTATATAGCTTGATCTATGGAGTCTAATAAATCCACTTTAAGTCCATCCTTCCTATAGTATCGTTGTAAGCATGTTCCAATGGGAACAAAAAATCTTTAACTTGGCAAGGTTTTCCAACCTGATTTTGGTTTCAAGCAAGCTAATAATAAGAGGCTTTTCCCTCAAAACAAAGCCCCTTAAAGTTGAGAGTTTAGTAGGACAGTTTATTCCTTGAACATTCCATGTAAGTATAGACATATTAAAGGTTTTATTTTGTGGAGCATTTTCCTTTGCTCCTTTTGGATCTCATTCTCCCCATAGTTTGGAATTTGGCATTATCTTCTTCATCATTGATTCCTTTTGAGTCAATAGGAGTTACAGGAGCAACTAGTGTATTATGTATATTGGTGTTAATATTTACCAGCTCTTTTGTAGGATCAAACAGAAGTTCTAAAGTAACATTAGTGGCTAGTGATTTTGTAATGACTTCCTTCTGCTTTGCAAGAGTTTCATTTGAATTTTTCATGTAACATCCCATGTTTGGGGTTAGACCCTAAAATAGTGAATTGAGAGTACAGTGAGAAATTAGTAGTGCATTTCATGCTCATACATCATAGTATATTCACACACATGTGAATATTTACTTTTGATATATTAAAAAAAATTACACATGCATTCATTGACATTTTTCGGGTATACTTGCTTTATAAATGCAATTAAAAATGTTTATTTGTGTTAAAAATTTTATTTGGAGAGTATTATGATTATTTTAGAAATTTTAGTGAATTTTAGAGAATTTTTGAAAATTTGAAAAAGTATATTTAATAAAAGATAGACAAATGGCATCGTGACATGTGACAGTCTTCGATGTTGACAAATGCCCCACATGCGTAGGTGACGTGTGGAGAGGTATTATGCTTACATATGGTCTTGTTTTTGATAAAAAGAAATTACTATAGCTTTCATGTATGTTCTACCATAAACACCAATATCACCAAGCTCTCTCTTTTTGTTCATCCAACACCGAAACAAATGATTGCTTATGTTTGTGCATTTGGCTTTTGTTTCTTACACCTTGCAAGTAAGCACTTTAATCCGAATCTTATTTTGTTTCTCTTCATTTTCGTTATTCTCCGTCCACTGAAAGAGGTATGAGTATTGTAAATGATTTTGTTTGATGATGTTTGAGTGTTTGGAAATGGATACATGCATGAGTGGGATAGGATTTTGGTGATAAAAAAAGAGAATGTATAGAAGAAAAAAATACAGAAAAATAAAAAATGCAGAAATTATGTAGAAAATGATGAAAAATTGTAAGTAATGTTCTATTTTTGGGTGTAGAAATGCTGAAAATAGGAATTAAGAATGAAGAATTGAGTGGGAAGATGCAGAAGATGGAAAGTTCAGAAACTTGGAGTTAACTGGGAAAATGCATAAATATGAAAACATGCTTGCGTGAATAGTGATTTGTTTTGATGTTTACGTTGAATCTTGGATTTTGGATTTATTGTGTATGTTGAACTGAAAGGGGTGTAGAAAAGATAATTCCTGCATAAGATTTGTTGTTGTGCTTCAAGTAGGATTAAGTTGATAGAAAAATGTGGAATGAAGGAGGAAAGAAGATGGGAAAAAATTCTGCAGAAAAATATGAAAGGATATATGGTTTCTTATGTTTGTTTGTAATTATGGATTTTGATGTGTTATGGATGATATGAACTGATTTAGGGGTCGAAATGAAGAGAATTAGGGAAGATATAAGTTTGAAATCTAGAAAAAAATGAAGGAAGAAGAGAGAAGAATCTGTAGTGTTCGGTGAAGAAGAAGAAAACTTGCATTTTAGAGAGAGAAAGAAGGTGATGGGTTGCATGTAGTTTACGAACTAGAGCACTTTTACTGAACAAATTTAAGTCCTTTCACTATAACTCTTTATCTGATCTCTAAATGACTTAAAACTTGAACGAATAGATTCCTAAGACATTTTTCTTTCTCTCCATGAAAATTTAGAGCTATCTGAATTGATTTGAAAATGATTGATATGATGAAAGTGTGGAAGTTTGCTAGAATGTTATGAATTGGAGAATTTTCATGAACATGTTTCAGGTTTCTAATTATAACTTGATTTGTCGATTTCTAAACAAGTTGGTTCTTAATTTAGATTAAACTAGAGACCAATTTCTACAACTTTTTAGTACAAGTCGAATTTTAATTCTATCTCTAAGACTTTCAAAATTGTCATGAATTTAAGTATTGCTTAAACAGTAGTACTACCAGGGACAAAAATCATATCTTGCTATTATTGAATAAACTGTATTGATGTATGCTGAATTAGACTAAGGTGTTTTCACCAAATTCTCTTAACTTTAAATTGGTATAAAGTTTGTAATTTTTGGATATTGGAATTGAGAGATATGAGGTGTACAACTTGAATGCATAATCATGCATTAGCCAAATTTTCAAATGTACATAGTCTATGGTATTATAAGCATAACTCATAGAGTAATAAACCAAATTGAATGATTTTAGTGTCATTAAAAACTTAAGACACAGAGGAATAGTTATCCAAAAGAGAGTGTTATAGAAATACATCATTTTCTTAATCTTATTGATTATGCAAAGTTGACT
>JANSVA010092855.1:0-10916 GCA_025504915.1 Erythroxylum reticulatum
CTCAAATTATCAACGTTGGGCACACATAGTCTTTGCTTTAACCTCAAAGTATCATCTCTCACTTCAAACTCATAATCTAGATTCACTTTCAACTTCTCAATTAACTTCATTAAATCTGGATCTCTGCTATGAGCTTATTTGATTCATTCAACCAAAATAGGTCTCAACTTCAAAGTAGCTATCAATGTATCATTTTGGTCCAAATTTAATTCAACATTCAATGCTCTCAACTGAACTAGGCTCGGTAACCTCGATACCTGTACTTGTACTACACTGCTATTAGACTTCCAACTTAATGCATCAACTACCTCGTTAGCTTTTCCATAATGGTACTCAATTGTACAATCATAATTTTTTAACAATTCAATCCATCTTCTTTACCTCATATTCAACTCTTTTTGGCTCAATAGATATTTCAAACTTTTGTGATCAGTGAACACCTGAAACGTTTCTCCACACAGGTAGTGTCTCTAAATTTTCAAAACAAATACTACTGCAGCAAGTTCCAGATCATGAACTAGATAATTAAATTCATAGGGCCTCAATTGTCTCGGTGCATACACTATTACTTTACCATGCTGCATTAGTACACATCCTAAACCCTAATGCGACGCATCACTGTTCACAACATAATCTCCAGAACCAAATGGGATAGCTAACACAGGCGCTGAAGTTAACCCATGCTTTAGCTCCTCAAAACTCCCTTGACAATCATCACTCCAACTGAAAGGCACATTCTTTCTTAAAAGTTTTGTCAAAGGGGTCGAAATCAATGAAAACCCCTCGACAAACCTTCTGTAATAGCCAACTAATCGAAGGAAACTTCGAATCTCAGACACATTCTTCGGAGTCTCCCACTTCATTATTGCTTCTATTTTATTTGGGTTCACCTTAATGCCCTGTCCAGACACGATATGACCTAGAAATACTACTCGATCAAGCCAAAATTCGCACTTGCTGAACTTGGCATATAACTGTTTCTCCCTTATTGTCTGAAGAACCAATCTCAGATGTGCCACATGATCTTCTATACACCTCGAGTAAACTAAAATGTCATCAATAAAAAAAATTACAAATTGATTTAAATAAGGTTGAAATACCTTATTCATCAATGCCATAAAAGCTGCCAGAGCATTAGTCAATCCAAATGGCATTACTAAAAATTCGAAGTGCCCATATCTGGTTCTAAATTCACTCTTGGGAACATCTGCCTCAGCTATCCTCAACTGGTAAGATCCCGATCTCAAGTCTAACTTTGTGAACACCTAAGCTCCCTGTAACTGGTTAAAATCGATCTCAAGTCTAACTTTGTGAACACCTGAGCTCCCTGTAACTGGTTAAACAAATCATCAATCCTCAGCAATGGATATTTATTCTTAACTGTTATCCGATTCAACTACCAGTAATCAATGCACAATCTCAGAGTGCCATCCTTATTCCTTACAAACAATACCGAAGCTCCTTAAGGTGACATACTAAGCCTGCTGAAACCCTTATCTAACAACTCCTGTAACTGGGTTTTCAATTCCTTCAGTTCAACACGTGCCATCCAATATAGAGGAATTGATATAGGAGCAAAACTTGGGATAATATTAATAGTGAACTCTGTCTCCTTATTTGGGGGTAATCCCGGTAGTTCAACCAGAAACACATCCAAAAATTTCCTAACAACTGGAATGTCTTGAATGGTTTGTTCATTTCAAGTATCCACTACGTGGGTTAGATAAGCCTGACATCCACCTCGGATCAATCTCAAAGTACTTAGAAATGAAATTAGTTGGGCTGACACTGCCTGACTAACTCCTCGAAATACCACTCTTCGCTGATTAGGGGATTCAAGCACTACCTCCTTAGTATAGCAATTTATTACTGCCCTATGAGTAGTAAGCTAGTCCATGCCTAAGATGAGGTTTATCTCTCTCAACTGCAAAATGATCAGATTAGCTTCTAATTCTGCCTGATATATCTGAACTATACACTTTTTACGTACCTCACTGATCACTATTGTACTACCTGCTGGAGTTCTCACTACCAATCCACAATTCAGTATCTCTCACTAACAATGCAATCTAGATGCCAGATGTGGGGTAATGAATGAATGGGTAGATCCTGGATCTACCACTGCATATGCTTCAAAATTAAAAATATTCAAGACACCTGCTACCACATCTGGGGAGTCTTATGCCTCCTATCTAGTAATGGTGTAGATCTTGGCCTGAGAATGTGGCTGGTTGTTACGCACCTCAGTCCTGACACTGAGCCCTGCGGACTGAGTCCTACCTCTACCTCTGCCTCTCTGTGCAGGTCTACCAATTCTACTCTGCTGAACTATAGTTTAGTTATAGTTCCTTCTCTAACTCCAAACTTTGTTTCCAACATCTCAAGACAATCTTTGATCCGATGCTCATATTAGCCGCATCGAAAACATGCTCCTATTATCTGCAAACACTCACCACCATGCTTTTCACCACATTGCTCACATTCAGGCAATTGGTGCGACAGACTGGCAGGATAGATCTGCCTCCCCCAGACTGAACAAATCTACCTCTTCCTGGAGATCCAGATTGTCTATCTAGATTGAAATCGAGACGATCTGTTCTGACGCTTTCTGAAGCTTCTTCCAGAATCAGCCTGAGACTCATCCTGCCTCTTAACTCTAACCTCGTGTTTGTTTTTGGTCTGACCATCTTTCAACAATTGTTTAATTCTGATGGAGGCCATTCAAAATTCTGTAAAACTGTTCAAGTTAGAAATGTTTAATATCGTTTTGAGGTCCATGTTCAAACCATCCTCAAATCGTCTACATTTTTCTTCTTCAGTTGGTATCAATATAGTTGCATATCCCATTAGCTCATTGAATTTCATCTCACACTTTGCCACTGTGAGTCTACCTTGCTTCAGGTTTAAAAATTCTTTAATTTTCTGATTCATGTAAACCTCCGGCATGTAGTTCTCAAGGAACACTCTCAGGAAATCCTCCCAGGACAAACTACAACGTCTGATGGTACTGCCTGGAACAGTTTTCCACCTCTGATATGCGGGACCTTGGAAGAGTGAGACAACATAGTTGAATTTCTCATCTACCTCATAGTCCATTTGGTCGAACACTCTTTCAGTTCGCTCAAGCGACCCTTCTGCTTCAGCCGGGTCTGTACTTCCGTAGAAGTCCACAGCCCCTTGTTTTCTCAGCTTATCATATCTTCTTTCTTGCCTCACGGGAATTCTCGGAGGCATCTGAGCAAACTCAGGTACAGGAGAATCTAAATTGACTCCTACAGACTCCATGTCAACTGACTCTCCAATGTGATCTCCTATGGAAGGTGACCGATACAACAAAGTTGTGATCACTATTGGAATATCTCACTAATTATCATATTTCAGCTCATATTTGTCTCTAAAGATGTCAAACCATGCTTTGATACAAAAAAATGCAACATCCCACTACCATAGGGTACATACCCAAACATTCAGGAACATTCAAGTACATATCCTATGATACTGTCATGATAGAGCAAAACAGATCCAACTTACACATGGCATCATCTAACATAATCAGAATTCATAAAATTTTAAAACCATTCATTGCATTCATTTACAACTATTTACATTGTCTTCATTAGACGAATATATATAAAACCTCACACAGGTTCTAGCAAAATATACAAAATAAAAGCTTTAACTCTCTAACGTCAACTGATAGACCTCTGAGCCATAACCTATTCCAAAATGTTCTTCTAATCCAGAATAAACAATAAGTCTCTTGTCTTGTGCCTGAAAAATCACGTTGCAATTTTTATGAGTTTTGCGAACTCAATGAGTGAACCACCAATGATGATTTCACCGGATTACACACACATACCACATATTTCACATATATTCATTCAGATCATATATACACTCCAGATATTTGCACAACATGGTATATCATATAATCTCACAATCCACATAGCTAACTATAACAAATAGATCATCACAATTTATCATTAATTTATCATTAAAAGAAATTCAATCTTATAATGTTATATGCAAGAGACTCAACATTCTTTCTTATTATTGTGACCGAGTGCCTATCACAAACTTACACAAATACTGGCCTATAGGGCTAAGTCAAATAGAATCACGAAGCATAGCTCTACGTGTAAAATCAGAAATTACGGAGCAAAGCTCTACGTGAAAGTGCTTCATACTGGCAACTCAGGTCACAACTCCTTTATCTGAGCATGCATTTTATGAAATGTAACAATTTCAGAAAATCTCATATATTACAATCTTATACAAATACTCAGACAAGATTTCACAGTCATCGGACTTATCCGACATTCAACTTTCGTTGAGAATAAAATGTCAAATTCATATCAAATCAAACACTCCCAATACATGCCCAAATATTAAACTCCTCGAACCTCAGATCCGGAATCCAGAAACAACTCACAATAGTTCAATACTATTGGAAGTGAAATAAATCAAATTAAATTCAAATCAATTCAATCCTAGGAAATTATCTAGGTTAACTCATAGAATGCTCCAATATGCTATTGTCTGGATGGTCTGACAATGTTTGTCTGGCATCCACTTAGCTCTTCTAAAACAACATAACACATTCACAAATATCACATTTTTGCACAAATGTACAAGTGTTCGTTTATGGACATCAATGTATAGAAATTGTGCACAATGCATGTTCAATGATAATTTTGGATATCTTATAGTAATTCTCATCATCAAATCGATCAGATATCAAAGCCCTCATTAACAACATTAGTACTTATAATTGGACCATAATAAAGCATATGTGAAATCCATTACATAACTTAATTGACCATTAAAAAATTTCTACCCACATGATTTCGAGTCAACTTTTCATAATTAATCTGATAGGGTAAATGACAAAATTAGGCAAAACTTTCTACTTGAAAGTTATTCTACAGTGTCTTAAGTTTCTAATAACTCCTAGATAATCCAATTTGATTCATTATTCAATGAGTTATGCACAAAATACCACAGACTATGCACATTTAAACTTTTAGCTAGTACATGATACAACTCATATCTTTCAGCTAAGACATCCAAAAATTACAAACTCTATACCATTTAAAGCTAAGAGAATAAGCTACAATTTGGTGAAGACAACTCAGCCTAATTCGGCCCACATCAATACAGTTTATGCAATAACCACAGGATATGATTTTTGTCGCTAGTAGCGCTACAACCTAAGTTAAAACTCCGTTCCATGCCAATTTTGAAAATAATAGAGACAGAATTAAAATTCTACTTCTTCACAAAAGTTGTAGAAATATGTCTCTAGTTTAATATTAATAAAAAATAACTTATTAAGAAATCTACAACTCAAGTTATAATTAGAAAACCAAAACATGATCATGAAAATTTTCCAATTCATAACATTCCAGTAGACTTCCACACTTCCATCCTATCAATCACTTTCAAATCAATTCAAATAACTCTAAATTTTTATGAAGGGAAATAAAAATGTCTTAGGAATCCATTGGTCTAAGGTTCAAGTTATTTGGAGTTTGGTTGCAAAAGTTATAGGCAAAAGACTGAGGGCTACTCAATGAGAAACTCTAGTTTTTAACCCACACAAATAACCCATCATCTTTTCTCTCTCTAGCACACCAACTTCATCTTCTTCACCAATTCCAATTTTTTTCTTCTCATTCCTTTTCCAACTTAATCACTTCTAAATCGTCTATTATGCTTGTTTATACTCACTGAAACTTCCAAACAATTCTAAACTTCAAACATCACAAATTCAAACCCTCATTTTTACTTTCTCACACTACTATAATTTTCCAACTCTCATACTATCATTAGATGCACAGCTCTTTTTCCAATTCTTTTACTATCATCAGATACACAACTCTTTACATTCTTTAACACATTTCACTTCATTAATTCCTATAATAGTTCAAAAACATCCATAACCGATCAAAATATAAGATTTCACACTAACACCAAAAACAGAGTATATTCCGTGAAACACTAATTTCAACACTCTCTTTTTTTTTTTGACTTACCCATTTACAACAAAAACCCCATTTCAACATAACTTTGCATTTACACACACTTACCCTAAATACTGCATCATTTAAACTTGTCCCTTAAATCCAAACCCATTCAACTCACCTCCGTTAACACTTTATAAATTTTCCATGCATGATCAGTGAAAAACCATAACAGAAACACATGTGTCTTAGTCCAAAATCCATTTAAATCAATTGAAAACAATTCGTAATTCTCAAACCCATCATCTAAATGATTCAATAACGCAACCTCAAATCTCCAACCCATGCATGCATGTATATTTTTACACCATAGAAACATCATCAATTTACTTATTCTAGCTACAAAGACAACCGATGAGGGACAAAAACACAAAGCAGAGAATGCTTTCAGTGATCCAAAAGCTACAGTAATTTTTTTTCTCTGAACCAACTTCGTGGGTTTTTGCATGATATTTACGTGTCACTCAACCTAACATCCATTTATCTCAACAGACGCAACCCATTTGTCACAATACAACTAGCCAAATGTCTCATAAATATTAATGCCACATGTCATTATATAAATGGGCCATAAATCATTTTTTTTCAAAAATTCTAAAATAATAATATGACTCTCCAAATAAATTTTTAACTCAAAAATAATTCACAAAAAATTTCAAAATACCCGAAATGTACAAAAATTGTTGAATCACATTTAATACACTCCAATTTAAATCCACAATTTTCATTTATAAATCAAATTTACCCGAAAATGCCAATGAATGCATGTACAATCATATGAATGTGCAAAATAAATGTGTATGACACTATTAATTCCTAATTTCTCATAACAACATAATTCACAATTATAACCCTAACATGAGTAGCGAGATGTTACAGCATGTGACCAAAAACATGAAAGAAGATGGTCTTTTAAATATAGGAATCGTGGGATACAAGTGGGTAGTGAGGGGTGAGACACATGGTGTGACACTTGTCAAGTGGAGAGCTATGTCATATGTCTTCTTCTCATGCTTCCAATTGTCACCTAATGATTGGTCCATTTGTCACATAGTTTCCTAGGCCACTTGTCACTCATGTATTCAAGCCATTTGTCATCCAATTAGCTAAGTCATTTATCACTTATTTCCAATGCCACATGTTACCATTTCATAGGTCTAATCAACCTAAATTATTATGTATCAATTTATCTTGCCTTTTGACATTCTTCCTAGACTAGATGCACACATCATTCCATCAATCACTCAATTGCATCATCAAATTTCCAAATTACTAATTATAATTCATCAAAACAAAATTCAAGACATAATCAACATACAAGTACATCATAATCTGTTAAAACCTTTCATACCTCAGAATGTGTCAATTGAGTGCATATACTATCTTTACAATGTCTCTAAATCATGATTTATGTTTGTATGTGAATATGATTCATACAAATGAAATGCAGTTCATGTATTATCATATAATATGACTCAATCTAACAGTTAAATCCTTAAGTGTAGAAACAGGCCATTACAGAGAATTTTGAACATATGTCAAATACTAGTATGGTGTACTATAATGATTAAGATCTTGTGTTATACCATTATAACTGAATTTAGGTTTATAACAAGTGTGAGCATATTTAATAATTTGTTGTTATAGATGAGGTCCATATTATGATTATTACATGCCTTTTATGTCTTTATATGTGAATTATTGTTATTTTTGCTTTTAATTTTATGTTGTTTATATCTAGAATTAGATAAATACATGAATGCATGAAATTTATGAAATAGAATATTGGATGAGCATGTGATATTTATACATATTTAGCCATAGGCTCATCATATAAATGTTATCCCCTCACAAAGATAGTGTTGTTGTTAGAGGGTGCACTTTAATAACTGAAACCAATTTATCATTAACTCTTTAGGGCTCCAAGTATTCTATTCAATTTTTCATTAACTATATTGAATCCAGAAAAAGACTTTTTGAGGCCATTGATATCCTTCTTTAATGTCTTATTTTCATGCAATAAACCATGCCCATTGTCATTAGAAATAACCAAACTCTTAGATTATATCATGTCATCGATATCACATTTAAATTTCCCATTCTTAATCATACATGTATTTAAGAGTTTTTAACCTTTTTATACTTACAAGTTTCTTTCTTATTTTTCATGCTCATGAATTCTACACATCCAATAAACTTGCCATATGAAAGGTTTTTTGTTTCTTATAAGGATTGCTATAAAATGGGAGCAAGTTTCATATAGTGATGCCTATAAAGAGATCTATAATGATTGTGAGTTTGTTTCATACCATTTTAATGATAAAGAGGCCTATATGAATAAGAAGGAGGTTGAAAGTTCTTTTCAGATGACCTTGCATAAAAATTGTGCCTATTTTTGCCTTGAGTATTATACCCTCTAGGTTTAAAATGTGATCCATACATGAATTCCCTTTTTTCTTGGAACTTAAAAGATGATAGATGGGCACGTATGCTATGTTGTCTATATTTAAAAAATGCAATATGACCATGTGAGGATTCAGAACATAGTCTCATCAGTAAAGTTAATTGTTATCTTTGTCCATAATAATGGTTTTGCATAATAATGTTTTTTTGCATAATAATGGTTATGATCTTGCAAAAAAATTTATATGTTGTCTTTGCCCATATGTGATATTGCAAAAAATCGTTATAAATTGTAGGATATGAAAACATTCATAGAAGGAAAACAAAATATGCAATACATAACTTAAAACTCATGCATTTCTACACTTATGCTCAATTCAAAACTTATCAAAAACTAGTTAATTGTTTATTTTCTTTTTTGCAGGTCGTGTTCTGTGTTGAAGAGCGTTGATAACGGTCCAACATCATTTGTCTTCTTTGTAGTTTACGATTGTCCATCTATCAACATAAGTTGATCAACTACCTAATGTCTACAATGTAATCGATTTTATATTGTTTTTTGCAAATTTACCTCTAACAATGATTGATGTGTTTTTACGCTAGGGTTTAATATTCTAAGTATTTATGTTTATGCATTGTTTAAATTGAAACATAAAAACTTTAACTTCAAGATGATTAATTCAAACTTAGAATTAACATAAGAAATTCACGCAATTGACATGACAATTCTTTGCATAATAAACCTCTAGAATGGTATATAGGTTGGAAACTCATAATGCAACTCCATGAAGCTTATACATGAAAATTTTCACGCGTCTAAGAGTTACAATGAGAACTTATAAATTGGAGTTCACTTACAACAATTTATTTTGATGCAAGAAAAGTCTATGGGCAGGAAATCTACATCATGCCAGCTTTTTTTTGCACATTCACACCAAGAAATATGATGGTGTGACCTTCATCAACACCTGATGTAGACAACTTCATGATGTAAAATCTATCCTTTAATATTAATTCTTAAAAATTATCACTTATTAATATAAACAATAATAATAATAGGACCAAATACAAGAAAGCATCAAACGATAGTCTCAAAACTCTGAAACTATTAATGAGAGTCAAGCAGATCTTGATGTAGTAGGTAGTAGGGACTACTGTGGAAGGATTTTCGGCTTAAATTTATTTGTAAACACATGTTATTCGCAATCTTCCATATCCTCTACAACTGGATCTAGTAAGTGGTCCGCATCAAATGAGAAAGTTGTTCAGCTTAAGAGCACAGTAGAGAGACTGATGGAGTACATAACCTAGCTCTGTAATGAGGTGGATGAGTTCAAAGAAAGGAACAGGACCTCATCGTAGCAGTCAGAGCATCCACCTTCACCACCTGCATAACTTAGATTGATAAGTGAATATATTTGATAGTCTGATATTCTTAAGTTTTTGTATGAATTCTTAATTTATAGTTATTTTCAATATGCTTATTCATGTACATTATAATTTATATATTATATTACTAATCATGATAATGTTTACTTTATATTTATCAATTAATATTTTATTATTTACAGAAATTAAATGTACAAAAAATCATTAACAGAAAACTCTAGGAAGTGAGAAACAATAGTATAAATTTTATCATAGCTACATTTCCAGACGGAATTACAATATTTCGTTGGTAAAAATTTAGTTATAGATAATGTTAATCGACCAGTAAATTTAGCGACGAAATGTTATATGTCCGTTGGTAAATTTACTAACAAAATTACAATTTACCATCAGTGACAGAATATTGTGAGTCTGTTGGCAAATTAGCAACGAAATAATAAAATTTTGTCACTAAAGTTACTGACGGATATACAAAATTCTGTCGCAAATTTCTCATATCTATCGCTAAAATTTACCTACACACGTTTTTCTGACGATTTTTTTAGTCACCAAATTTGTTTCTCAATAGAAAATCTTTATTCTCTGTTGGTAATTTCCGTCACTAAAACCTCAGTGAGAAACAAGTTTCAAATGCCATAAAGGTGAGTTTTAACTCTGATCAGAATAATGCGGTCAGTATTGAATTAGCAAATGACAATCGTCTTATGAGGGGTGAAAAGAAAAAAAGGTCAGTGGTGCAAGTTTCAGTGCAATGGGCTTCAGAAAATAAAATTAGAGAATTCTTATACGACTTGCAATAGCAATATTTTGATGTCAATCTTGTGGACGTACAGAGGCAATGCTACAACTAGTAATAAGAAGTTAAGGTAACTGAGAAAGAAGAAAGATGTCTACGATATCGTGTGTGGAAAGCAGTTGGATACAACGTTTTTGAATTTAGAAGAGTTGGTATACAGCTTTATAGAAAGGAAAAAAGAATCATGTATAAGAAGGAAAAACAGAACCCTGGATAAGAAGGAAAGCATTGAACGTCTTTAAATTTGGGGAGTTAAGAGTAATTAGCATTGTATAGGGGGGGGGGAAAGGATAACATGTAAGAAA
>JANSVA010092866.1:0-10915 GCA_025504915.1 Erythroxylum reticulatum
TAATTAAACAAACAAACAAGCATGAATAAATCACTAAACAATTAATAAGAAATTTAGAAAAATTCAGGATCCAACAAGTAAGGTGACAAAGGATCCCCTTGCCTTAATCCTTTTTTGCCTTTAAAGATCTCTGTAGGGCTCTCATTTATAAGTATTCCAAAGGCTATAGAAGTAATGCATTCCCGGATCCACCTTAAGAACCTTTGAGGAAACCCCATGAACTCCATAGTTTGTAGGAAAAAACTCTAATTGACACTGTCAAATGCTTTCCGTAGGTCCACTTTGATAGTGCAATTATGAGGACTTTTCCTATGATTATACCCTTCAATTGTTCCTGAACTATAAGAATATTATCCCTAATATCCCTATTCTTCATAAATGCTCCTTGGTTTTGACTGATGATAGATTGGATAGCTTCCTTTAGCCTATTTGCTAAGATCTTTGTGATGATCTTATAAAGAAAGTTTGTGCAAGAAATAGGTCTGAAATTAGTCCAAAAGGAAGGATTTGAGTGTTTTGGGATTAGACCGAGAAAAGTCTTGTTCATCTCCTTTAGCAAGACTCCTTTTTGAAAAAATTCAAGTACTGCCTCTTTTACTATCCTCCCCACCATATTTTAAGTTTTTTGATGGAAAAAAACCATTCAATCCATCAGGCTCCAATGCTTTTGATCCATTCATGTCAAACACTACCCTCTCAATTTCTTGGTCAATTGCTAGCTTGATTAAAAAGGAAACCAGTAATTCTTGCTATGACAAACTTCCTAAGTTCATCTCCAATTGCAAGTGGAGAGTCTTCTGTGCCTAGAAGATTCTTAAAATAAGAAAATGCTTCCTTAGCTAATCCTTCTTGTCCAGCCACTACGTCTCCATCTTCAGTTATAATAGAGGTGATTTTATTAACATTCTTTCTTGCTTGCACTGAGTTAAAGAAGAATTTGGTGCATTTGTCTCCATCCTTTAACCAAGTTACTCTAGATCTCTGCTTCAAAATAGAGGTTTGGTTGTCCACCAATTGCAAATATTCCTTTATAGCTTCCTTTTTTGTCGAAGCTAATGATTCATTTGTAGGATTGTCTGCCAATTTTGTTTGTATAGCTGATAATTTTTCTCTAGCCTCATCAATTACCTTTGAAAGATTTTGTCCTCTTTTTGAGTTAAGGAGTTTCAGTTCTTACTTTATAGAGTTAAGCTTTGAGGAAAATGTATTGTTTTTTCCCAATACATTCATTCTCCATTCCCTTCAATATAGCTTCGTTAAAACCCCTCCATAATTGCCAAAAAGTTATTAAACTTGAAAGGATGAAAGACTTTGACAGAATTGAACATATTATCAATTCGTATAGGATTATGGTTGGAAATACCTAGATCTACAAAATTTGTTGTACTTCTTGAAAAAGCATGCAGCCAATCCACATTTACTAAAGCCCTGTGCAACTTTTTTTCTAATATGCCAAGTTGAACTTTGTTTGTTAGACCATGTGAACTTATGGCCTTATGGTTTCAAATCGGTAAGTTCTACCTCCTGCATACATTCATACATGTTTGAAGAGTAGTTGTGTAAGTTGCAATTACCTTTTGCTTCAAATTTGTATAATGTGGTGTTAAAGTCACCACATACCAGCCATGGAAAGTTTATCGAGTTCTTTAATCGTCTGATAGCATTCCAAAGTTCAATCCTTTGGAATCCAAGGTTATGATCATATTCAAAATTAGTAGTCACTCAAGAGTTTTCCATCTTGAAGTAGATCATAGTATGGATATACTGCTGATTCTCTTCAATAACATTCACCTCAACTGAATCTACATCATAAACAATAATAATCCTCTCGTAGTTTGATAAAATCTGCCATTTCCTACCTAAGCTGAATAGCTTGTTCAAATTTATTTCCCTAATTTTAGTTTCCAAAAGACAGAAAACATGAGGCTTCTCCTTCAGGACAAAATCCCTTAAAGCATTAAGCTTGAAAGGGTTATTTATTCCACGTACATTCCATACTATCACAATCATAGGAGGTTACTCTTACCCTTAGAGCTTTTCCTACTGCTCCTGTTACTTTTCCTTGAGGCCGCCTATTCAAAATGCTCCTCTTGAGTTCCAGCATTTGGTGGTTCAACCTGTTGAAGTTTGAGAACATTCTGTTGGGTAGTAGAGGCCCCTTCTTCTAGATTTGTATCACCAATTTCCTATTCATAAGCATCCTTATTCAGCTGAGATTTGTTTTTGTCAACTAAAGGAATCAAATTTGATCCTCTTCCTTTATCCAAATGTGAACAGTCTTTTCCTTGACTGTTTTCCCCAATTTTGAGAAAATCGTTTTCCAAGTGACTTGGTTTAGAGTTTTCAGCTACCTGTTCATCCCTCTCTTCCTCCTTTTTACCTTCCAATTCATCCTTTTCTATACCCATCACCTCCTAATAGTCTCCTCTAGTGAACAATTTTCTAGTAGGTTTCCATTCTTTACCTTGTGCTTGAAGCGAAGGTTTCCATTGGTATGTAACCATAACTCTATCGTCTCTAAGAGAATGCTCATTTGCCAACCTTAATATAGGGATGCAATCTTTCATTTCGTTGGAAATATCTATGCTCTCACACAATCTTGCAAATTCGACCCTTTTCCTTAAAGCTGTGTTCTCATCCATGCAAATGGGTTTCCCCAAATAACTAACTAGCATACTCAATCGTTTGGTAGTCTAATATTTTAGAGGAATATTGTGAATGTTCACCTGTAAGGATTTTTCATTTTGATTTTTTCTAATTCCATTCCTGATTGCCAAATTTGAAGAAATAGTGGAAGTTGTTATATGTGCCATAGACCTTCTTCTATTATTTTTTGTGCCTCTAATTTTGAGGAAAAAGTGAAGATAATGTTATCTTCCTTCGTGAGCATTACCTCCATTAAGCCTCTTCCTTTCCAATTCCTCTGAGACCAAGCTTGACTCACCGGAAATGCGAGTCTTTTGTCCATGAAAAAACTAAATTGAGTAGACTCCCATGTTCTAGCTCCTTCCTGTAGAGTTTCTAAGGTAGGAGCTACCATTAGTTTCCCTTTAACCTCCACTGGGCAGATGAAAACCAATGTGGAGTTAGACTAATCTTCCACAACTTGTTTCCATATCTTCCTAGCCCTTACAGAAAAGACACCTTCTGTTGGGTCTGTTTCAATAGAGGAAACACTGAATTTGTGGGTAGGGTGTTTTTTGTGAGGGGTAGGAAGGATGACTGAGCTGAAGAGGATTTTGAAAGGGAGTAAGGATTTGCATTGTTGTGGATCGGTAGTGCAAGGGAGGGAGTAGAAGAGGATGATGGGGAAATGCTCGTGGCTAGAGGGGGGAAATCAGAAAGTTTGGGGAGGGAGATGTCTTTCATCGAGAAAGAAGGTTCTTGTTTTGGTAAGGTATATACTTTCCAGTGATCTGCACAGATATGAAGGGTGTTTTTCGGTAGTAAATAAAGGGCGGGAAAGTTTTATGAAAGTAAAATGAATACAATGCCCCTATTCGAGGACCAATGTCGAAGGAGGAGCAGAGAGAATGGGGAATGGGAACTTACAGGGGGGACAAGGGAAAGGTGGATAGAATTAATCAGCCGAAGAAGGTTGAAGAATGAGGTGGAGGAAGAAGAAGATAGCTAGTCTGGTTTGAAACGTAGGAAGAATTTGTTAGTGACAAGGAAGAGTCTCTCTCTCTCTAATCCATAGGTTTTCTTCTTTAGTCCCATACGTTTAAAGTCATGAGACTTACTTCTCCTCTTTAGGGTGATTTTAGAGAAGCCATCAATGACTTCATTTTCAATGGTTTCTCAATTCCAAAAGGCTAGAAGATACTCATAATTCACTAAATAAAAAGTCTAAATGATTAATAGTTTGGATAAGAATAGACAAATTTACAGGTGATGTCTCGTATGCGTATAGTTGTATTGAAGTGCAAGTTCAACACACAAAAGTCCAAAGTACTTCCCTCAACTAAAAAAGTTCAATCTAACTTGATTTGAAAGAAATGGACTTGTACCATACATATATGTCCCATTTGATGGAGGACTTTAGATATGTCCTGAAAAGGAATATGCTAGACTAGAAATATTAGTGTTTATATGTAACTTGGTGAAAAGATTCAAGTTTCAAAAACTAATTCTTGACAAGAAGATTGTTGTCAATCCCATGTCAATACCCCAAAAAGGACTTCTCGTTCTTCTTCGTCCTCACATTTCTTCATAATTAAGTTCAAAACCCTACTGTCTTATGTTTCAAAACTATTAATTTGTAAGAAATCCAGTCTCCACCATAACTACTAAGCTATAGCTATATATACATATATAAAGATGTATAGCATAAATTAAGAAATATTTACTATTAGCTGTGGGTGTTACGATATTTCTGTTGATGTGGTTGTAGATACATTATAGTATATGGAATGAGTATGTAACTAAAGAGCCATTTCTATCCATAAAATAAAAGAAAAACATGAAGAGCTAATGTGGATATAGAGGAAAATAGTTTAGGTAGCTTTAGCATATATATACTGACCTATCCTGTTATATACAATTTATAGCTGTTAATGCATGAATGTAGTGTCGATATAGATACACCCTAAGATGATCCTAACATTCAACTAGATACTTGCAATCTTTGTTCATCACCATCTAATTGTAAAGAAATAGATCTTCAGGCTTTTAACATGGTAATATTTTATAATATATCAAGTAATATTTCTCATTTGATTTTCTAATATACTAAGGAATCGATTTCTGGTAACATATAAATGACAATATTCCCTTTTTTTTTCTTAACTAGGAGTGGAAGGCAAGTTGAATGATGTAATAGCCAACATCTCATGAAATAGAGCAAATAGACACAAACCAGTTCAATTATATACCATATTCATTTAGTTCATGACAAATAGACACAAACCAGTTCACTGTGCTAATTAATTTTAAGGGAATAATTTGCGTTAGTATATTATGTTTTCCTTTTCAAGTTTCTGTTATAAATTATTTTGATTATAACATAAAATTACGCCTGAGACTACTGGGATAAGGAATAGAAGATGGTGAGGACATGGCTTTGCTAGAAGCAGAAAATGGATCCTTAACCATGGTGGTTTAGTTGGAATTCCCTCCTGTTGAAAGCTATAGGTTGTGGTAAGAACAATGTAAAATTGGAAATAAGGAAGATGTCAGAAAATAGGTCACAAAAATGCCACATAAGACACCTCACTTAGAGTTAACAGTGCGTGTGTGACACTGCCAAATTTTCATCCAAAATAACGTAACATTTTGCAAACTCGATAACGTTTAGACCTTAATTGAGTAGATTATAATATTTGGCCCTAAATTGATCAAACCCAACTTTTGGCCCTAAATTGGGCCTTTAGCCTTAATTTGATTGTTTAGTGTGTGTTTAGGTTAAGAATTGTGTTAGTTCATAAACATTTGAGTTTTAAATGTTCTTTGGGTGAGAACAAGCTTTTAAGCTTTAATTATATATATATGAGGTACGTGATGAGTTGGTTAGTGTTTTAGGACATTTGGAGGAGTTTCAAAGGAGAACCAAACCAAAACACAGTCCCACAATCGTGACAAATATGCCACGATTGTGATAGAAAAACCAATATAGGGCTACAGTCATGATAGAGAGCAAGTAAAGTGGTCATAATCGTGCACCAAGGGCCACGATATCATGGTCTATGCGTAGACAAATGCGGAGTCACTTTCGAATTCAAGTTTTTCAGGGACATTTCGAACCCCTAAAAGACACTAGGTTGCCTTAATTGGAAAAGGCTATAAAAGAATAATGATGGAAATCCAAAGGTAGCCTACATTGAGTCTACATTCTGCCTATTTTTGGAAACCCAAAAGATAGAGAGAAAAAAAAGAGAGAAAGAAGAAGAGGAGGGTTCTGACGCTGAAGTTTCACAAAATAGGTGATCTCTTGACGCTGCTACTTTCCTGAATCATCCAACCTAAGTTTCATTTCCTCCCCATTTATCTTTTTATTCATTCAATGTGTAAGTTTGAGATGGGTTGTACAGTTATAGATTTTGAGTTGTTCATCATGTTCTAACTTTTCCTTTAGGATTTTGCTTATTTTTAATGTTAAACTAGTTGAATTATGTTTCCTTTATTTGGGTGTTGTGATTGATTAATGTATTTGCATGTTTCAATATCAAACTGAGAGGGTGAACCAGATATAAATGATTAGATTGGATTAACAAGAGTTAGGCAATCTAATTTATCACTTAATTAATCTAGTCGAGAATTTCATAGAGAGAGATCTCATGCAATACCCAATTGTTCATTAGAGAGCTTTAGAACTAATTAGAATTATGGGTAATTTGTTAATTGAGAGATTGCAGGTCCATAATTCGATTAGGGTTTACAATTTAGGGAATGATTATAAGTCAAGAGAGAGTAATCAACCCTATAATTGTCTAGAACTGACACCCAATAAACATATAAAAGGCTAGATTAACATTA
This sequence comes from Erythroxylum reticulatum, assembly GCA_025504915.1. Classification (NCBI taxonomy): domain Eukaryota; kingdom Viridiplantae; phylum Streptophyta; class Magnoliopsida; order Malpighiales; family Erythroxylaceae; genus Erythroxylum; species Erythroxylum reticulatum. Next base: position 6,475 of record JANSVA010092866.1, read on the forward strand.
ATGATAGGTAAAATTCCCTCTTTGATATTTTGATTAATTCTCTCTTCCGATTTCCACTATTGTATTATTTGGTTATTGCTAGTTTTTTTTTGGTTTAGTTTACTTTTTTTAGTTATTATTTAAATTTGAGTCTTAAACAAAGCACAACCTAAATTAAGTGGTGCCTAAGCACAATCTCTGTGGGATAATGTCTGTCTTTTACTACAAATAATGACCCGTATACATGCAGTTTTTAGTGTAAAACAAGTAATTGGCTTTGCAATCAATAAGTTTTTAGTGTCATTGTCGGGGATTGTTTTATTTAGCATCTTGTTTAGTTTAGGTGAATTTGATTTAAGAGTGTTTAATACTTATCCTTAAGTTTTTGCAGGTGTATGAACAAAAAGAACACGAAAGGATCTAACGAGCTTAGCGAGGAAGAGCATTAAGATATTATAAGGTATGAAATAGAGCTAAAAAGAGCTAGACGTCAAGATAAAATACAAAGGAATATGGTAGAAGAAGGAGAGCAAGGAGGAGCTAAGAGGACATCGATGGATTTTATGAAGTTAGGTTTCAGTCCTCAAGAAGTTGCAAGGTCCATGATTCAAGCCAATAATTTTAAGATCAAGCTAACACTCCTCAATATACTTCAGATTAGTGTACGGTTTTATAGGCTATCCAATGAAGAACCCAACGTCCATCTTCCAAATTTCTTAGAGATCTGTGATACTTTCAGGTTTAATGGGATGTCGGATGACACTGTGAAGTTAAGATTGTTTTCTTTTACCTTGAGAGATCAGACAAAGATATGGTATAATTAACTCAGTGCAAGCCAAATCACTACTTGGGAGCAGCTAGCCTAAGCTTTCCTGGCTAGGTACTTGCTATTAACCAAGACAACAAGAATCATCAAAGAGATTACAAACTTTCACAAAGTGATGGGGAGACATTGTATGAAGGTTGGGAGAGATTTAAAGAATTACAAAGGAGCTGCTCCGACCACAACCTTCCAAGGGAATTTCTTTTGCAAACATTATATAATGGTGTAACTCAGAGCACAAAGGGAACAATAGATGTAGCTGCATAAGGGTCTTTGATGAAGAAAACCATTACTGCATCTCATCTTTTAGAAGAGTTTGCAAGTAAAAACTGTATATGGTCAAATGAAAGGAGCAAACAACAGTCTAAAGAGCATAAAGGAATGATCCTACTTGACTCGGTGATAGCTTGCAAACACAGATTGCTGTCGTTACTAAGCAATTAAGCAATATGTAAGGAGCTTCTTCATCCACAGTCAAACCATGCAATTACAACGTTAGTTATGTAGGTAAGACAATCATGGCACAACTGAATGCTTCTTGCTAGGAGTAAGTGGTACAAAACAAGTAAATTACTTGGATCAATTGCAACAAGGTAACAATCTATACTCTAATACCTACAATCTTGGGGAGAAAAACCACCCAAATTTTTCGTGGAGTAATAAAAATGCAGGTGGCCAAGTGAGAGCAAAAGAACCTCCCGGATTTCAACAAAATTGATTTGGATTTCTAGAGAAAAAATGGACAAGTTAATGGACATATTGAATTCAAAGTTCTCGAACCAAGAGGAAGGTTAAGGAAGGCTAGAAGAGAGTCATAAAAGAATGGAGGCAAAGTTTGACCAAATTACGAAGAGTCACACTTCATCCATCCACAACTTAGAGGTATACGTAGGTCAACTTGTTAATGCTTTGTCTCATAGGAATGTGGGAAGTTTACTAAGTAACACTGAGGCCAATCTAAGGGAACAACTTAAGGCGATCACACTTAGGAGTGGCAAACAATTAGAGGAGCCAAATGTTCAAAAAGAAAGCCAACAAAAGGAAAATGAAGAAGAGAAGCCATATGTACCACCATCACCCTACAAGCATAAGATTCCAAATCTGTAGAGGGTGAGACAACATCAAGTTGACACTCAATTCTCCAAATTCTTGGAGAAGTTGAAGAAACTTTAAATTAATTTGTCTTTGGTGGAAGCATTAGAGTGTAGGCCCAAGTATGCAAAGTTTCTCAAGGACATAATGACACATAAACACATGTGGGACAATAATTAAATGGTGACCTTGACGGATAATTGTAGCTCGATCATCAAAAGCACAATGCCTTCAAAACTACAAGATCTAGGGAGTATTACTATTCCATATATTGTTGGTGATTTTGAATTTTCTAAATGCTTATGTGATTTAGGCATAAGTATTAACTTAATGTCGTTGTTTATTTTTAGCAAATTAGGTTTAGGAGATGTTAAGCCAACATCCATACTTATCCAACTTGCGGATCAATCCATCAAGAGGCTATTTGGGGTAGTAGAAGACGTTCTAATAAAATTGGATAAATTTATAATTCTTGTTGATGTTGTTGTGTTGGATTTTGAAGAAGATAGGAATTGTCCATTGATTTTTGATAAGCCCTTTATGAATACTTATACGGCATTAGTTTATGTGTATGAAGGAAAACTAGTTTTGAGAATTGGTGATGAATAGGTTAAATTCAATATGACCAAATCTTTGAAGAAGCCGATGGATGGAAGTGCTTGTATGAAAATTGATGTTGTTTATGATTATGTGAAGGAAGTTGAGAAGGAAATTTAAAAGGAAGTACAGAAAGTCGTTAAAGTGTATAGGGATGAGAGCCTGAGTGAAGGGGAATTGTGTGAGGAGCATGAGCAAGAGAAGTTAGAGAGAGCAGATGCACTCTCACCACCCTCCATTGTAAAGCCTCATACTATAGAACTAAAACCCTTACCTTCCCACCTGAGATACACATTTCTAAATGCGCCACCTCCACCGACCCCACCACCTTGCCCTTAATCTCTTATATTATTCTTCTTATGTTTTTATGTTTTGTTTTTCATTGTGTTGTTTGTTGGTTTTGGATGTTCTCTTTTGCATATTAAGGAAAATGTTTTCTTCAAGTGTGGGGAGGTAGTCTTTTCATTTATGCTTACATTTTTGTATATAATTTAGGATGCATGTTAGGTTGTTAGTATTAAGTATGTCGTTTTCCATACATTTGAATCTTTGTGATGAATGTGTTACCATAAGATTCTATCATGCTAGTTGGAATGGGATTAAATGCATGCGTGAACTTAAATCAGGCCATTTGAGTGGAGAGTGAACCATGTGGAGTGATGAAAGTAGTTGGCCGCATAAGCTTACCCAGAACTTGACAGTTGAACAATGAGGTAATGTATAGAAGCATAATGGATTTTTGTTTGAGCCTATGTAAGGAATTGAGCCTTTATGACTCCATTCTATAGTCATTTCATTTCCTTGTTTATGTGATGCTTCCTTAGGTAATTACCTTTAGAACTTGTTTTGAATCGATTTAAATTTACTGGACACATACTAGATAGAAATGATTAAATCCTTTTTCTTTTAACCTTTGGCTCAAATGGCCTACCCTTTTATTATCCCTTGCTAGCCCCATTGAGCCTTTAAACTTTTATTTCTTGAAATCAACCAATTTTAAAACCCAAAAAGAAACGTCATTAGCTTACCCAATCACAAGCTAATAGAGTGCTAAGTGATACTTAAGTGTGGAATCATAAGTTAAGAGCCCATGACATATAGTTGTTGTTTTTTGTTTGTTGTTTTTTTATTATGAAAAAAAGAACAAAATTAAATTAAAAAAGAAAAGAAAAGAAAAGAAAATGGAATAACATATAGCAGCTTCAATAAACGCAGAGAAGTATTGCATGTCTTATAAGTTTATCTTTGTCATCCTTTTGTACACTTAGTAATTTATAAATGCTTGTGATAAACTCCTATGACCTGTTCAACCCACCATAACCCTAGCCATATTACAACCCAAAACAAAGTCCTTTTGATCTATCCTAGCATGTAATCATTGTGGATAAGAATTGGTGTATTAGTAAGCCTATAAAAGTGTGGTTTCCTATAGGAAGTTTAAGCAAAACACTAACCATCAAACACTTGAGAGAAATGAGTGAATTCCGTAAAAAAGGTCCATTTTGATTTTATACTTATCTTTTAGTGATGATTTCACAGATTGAGTTTGCTTATGCACACTAACGAAAATTAGTCATGATGTGTGTAGTAGCTTGACGCTGAAGCTAACCAAAGTTTGAGGGATTGAATGTTTTAATCTTTGTGAAAATGAAGTGATATAATGTTATTGGTTATATTTGATCTGTTCTTAAGAACAAGCAAAAGTTTAAGTGTAAGGATGATGATAGGTGTAGATTGCATTGTATTTTAATAAGTAATTTGATATGTGTTTAGTGGTTAATTTGATTGTTTAGTGTGTGTTTATGTTAAGAATTGTGTTAGTTCATAAACATTTGTGTTTGAAGTGTTTTTTAGGTGAGAACATGTTTTTGAGCTTAAATTTTATATATATGAGGTATCGTGATGAGTTGGTAAGTGTTTTAGGGCATTCGGAGGAGTTTCGGAGGAGAA
>JANSVA010092887.1:0-10915 GCA_025504915.1 Erythroxylum reticulatum
AACTTCTGATTTTATTGTAGATTTTTTTTAGAAAAAGGTTTAAAGATCTATTCAACCCCCCTTCTAGATCGTTTACAATTGTGAAACATGCATGGTGTTGTCAACATAAGAATCATGGATGAGAGCTAGGTGAGAAGATCACCATGGCTATTAAGAAGCACCATAGGAGCTGGTTGGATGAGAAGATCACCATGAGAAGACATGAGCTAAAGTGAGTGTAATATGTAATTAACGTATATGACCATGTAATTAACATGTGTAACCCATTTTCATGCAAAGTTCTTATTTTTCATGCCACATTCACAAAATTCTCCACTTAACATTCCTATAAAAATGACACCATTTTCATTCAATTCATCTCAGATTTGGATCAAAACACAAGAATTTGTAACCTAAATCAAGATATGAAAGAAATGAAAAGCATAAGAAACTAGGCATAACATAAGCTCTTAGTTTTTAAAGAAGAGGGCAACAACCCTCATATTTGGGAGACCCGTGGAGGGATGAGCTTCCTGACACCGGTTTGGAGGTGATATTGACACTAAAGAACCAGTTAAGCATTCTCTTCATTGTGTTTGTTGTTTTTTCTCTCTTAGGGATTGATTATGTTATCCTAAGTCTATTGTTTGGGTGTTGTATAAGAATGATTGAATGCTTTGTTTGATTATTTTAATGTACCAAACCATTGCTATAATTTCAATATAATCCATAATTGTTATGTTGAGATTCATTTGTGGCAACTAATATTTTTTAATCATTAGGGATAACATAACCTAGGTTAAATCACTTGAGCTTATGTGGTTGTTGCCTTGATTAATCCATTTTCTTAATTTGTAATGTTGTTGCCCAATTAAATCTAGAGAGCTTATTCTATGTTGTTTGATAGCTAGGTTTAATTAACAAGATCTTCTTAATTACACACAAACTAATGAAAAATCAGGTTTAACAGAGCTTATTGTTAATGAAGTATGTTCAACTGTGTGTAGGCTGAGATTGAGCCAATGACTAGGAACCTAATGTATTAATCAATTTTCTCATTTTTAAATGTTTTCTTTAATTTATTTTCTTTAGTTTAGTTTACTTTTATTTTCTTATTTGAAATCAAACCAAACCCCCAAACCTAAACACCAATTCTTTTCATAACAAAAGCTAATTAGACACTCTTTGTAGGATCGATCTAGATTCATTACTACTGTGGTTGTAGGTCTAGTTATCTTGAGTAGTGTTATGACGCATTACATCAATTTTGTTTCATTGTCGGGAGTGCAATGTTTTAGTTTTTGTTCTTAACTTTAATTAGTGTTCTGTACATATTTGTTTGTAATTAGTTTCTTTTCAGTCATTTCTTGATCTTTTCGCTTTTCGTTTAATGTTTATATGTAAAAAAAAAGGAAGGAAGTAGTTTCTTTTACAACTTATATTCCTAATCCCATAGCTCATATTGGAATGATCATACTAACTTTAGTTATAGATGGGATAACTAGCAAAATTACTTCCCTGATAGTTTGTAGGACGCAAAACAATTCCCGTATAGACTAGAAGTTTCTTCTTACGACTTAGGTCCATCTCTAGAAGAACTAGTTAATGCTATCACTACTAACACTTTGCAATTTCAGTAGGAGGAAAGGCAATTTTGGCAAGATACAAGGTTCAGCTTCCAAAATTTAGAGTGACAGCAAAACTCAGGTACATCTCTAGAATAATTAGTTAATGTTTGTGTTGCTAATACTTTGTAAGTTTAGTAAGATATGATACAATTCCAGCAAGATACAATGTCTTGAATCCAGAACTTGATAAGCTAGATGGGTCAGCGGGTGAAAGCTATTAACCGCCTAACATCACAAAACGTAGCGATGCAACCATCTCAACTCAATGTGTACCTAAGAGACATTAGTATAGAGATCTTATAGAGTGGAGAGGAGCTCGAGAATCTTAAGAGGACTACTTAAAGGATTGTTTGTGAAGAAGAAGTTGAGAAGGAGCTCGAAGCAAAAAATAAAATATCATTTAGCTCATAGATAAATGCTGAGTCCTTTATTATTGTTAATATTAACCCTTCACTTTTATATAGCAGATTGGAGAAATGAAACGAGGAGGAAATAGGTGAAGAGACATTCGAGATATTCCAAGTATGTGGGTTCTCAATAAAGATTGAGATTTTGAAGATAGGGAATATGCTGAAAATTCTTAGGCTCTATCCGGAACAGCCTCAAGTGGAACAAGCTCATGTGACACCTAAAGATCATAGTTTTGTCACGTGATGAGGAGAAAAAGGAGTCAAGCCAATGATGATAAACAAAGGTGCATTTTAAGAGGCAACCCAAGGGAAGTTTATTTCTTTTCTTTACATTTCACACTTCTTTCTTATATGCATGTTTGTTTTTGAAGTTTGTTTGTTCTTACTTATCCTTAAGTTTTCAATTAAAGAGAGCTATAATCAAACAAATACAAAAACAATTTCTCATTTTTCTATTGCTTCTAGGACTATATAGTTATGATTAAAGAGTGAATTGACTAGAAGAATTTGTAGCAACTTAGCATGTACTTTTACTCTTATGATTGGTCAATATGCATTATCTTTAAAAGAGTAGTGACTAGTGGTAGACACAAGCCAATAAGATTTTGAGCCTTATTAGACTGACATATCCATATCAATCTCATTGTCTTTTGTTTATGTGTGACCTTCATGACATGTACATCCTAACTTTGCTTTGATGTATAAAAGTGTAAGTGTTAAGGTGTGCATATATGTGGGATAGATATAATTGATGGGATTCTATTTTATGTCTTATCAATGAAATTCCTATGTTGATGTAGCTTCTTTCAATTTTTTATGAAAAGAAAAAGAAAAAAAGAGAAAAGCAAAAGAAAATGATAAAAGAAAAAAGAAAAAGAAAAAGAAAAAGAAATGAACACATTTAAATAAAAGTATCAAGAAGGAAACGCATATGTTTTGCAAAGTTATTTATGATTAGTCTTTCCTCTTAAAGTTGAATTGAACAGGCAATTTGAATATGATGCATATAAGGTAGATATGGCTTTGAAGGATCACTTCTTGTAGTTTCAATGTATTTTTGTCAATTATATGAGTGATTCCTTTTAATTTATTATAATTTATGTAGTTTGTGGTGTGATAACTTGAATTTGAGCTATGAAACATAGTTTTTGCATTCATCATACTTGATGTACACAATTGTGAGTGAATGTTGGTTTTTGCATTTGATAGTATATTGAGTTTTTTTTTCTTTTTTTCACTAGCTTTGATGGTTTTTACACTATACAATCCAAATATATCTCACGTTAACCTTGCCCCAAATTACAACCTTGAAAGTCCTTTGATTCATGATTATGCATGTGAATCCTAGTGGTGGAGAAATGAAATGATTTGTAAAGTTGTGGAATTTCATGATCATGAATGGTTTTTTGGTGTACCTATGGATATATCTTATTTAACCACATTTTTTCGAAGTCTACCTCTAGATTGCTCAGTTTCTAAAGGTAATGAATGTTGATTGATCATGACTAGAACCATTAAATGTTGAGTTCTTGCTATGGTTTTTGAAAGTTGTTTCTCTTTACTTATGATTATGTGTTTTTGGGAAATATGGAAAATGAGTAAGTAATTTTGAGTTTATGTCTTTAATTTTGATGTTTTGCTCGAAGATGATCAAAAGCTAAGTGTGGGGGAAGTTGACAAAGCACATCAAATCACTAAAGACTCGCCTTCCATCTTTAGTTCAACGTCAAAAGATTATTACTACACATATAAAACACCAAGCTCCCCTTCGTTTTCTAAGACCTTTTACTCTTCCTCAAACTTTCCTTCTAGCATCAAGTTATCTACTCGTTGTATGTCTCGAAGAGTCACAGTGCATTTTATAAGACATGCATTTTTAAACTGCTAATAACCCTAATAACAGAAGCACTTATGATCTTTCTTGCTATGTAACTTAGCATTGATAAAATTAAACAAAATAAACTAGGATTGGAACAAGAATGAATTTAGACTAAGAAAAATACTACAAAAAGTTGATATCAAATAAATAGTACCTTGTGATGAATCCCCCTAAGAATTCTTAATATTAACTTTTATTATGCAACTGAAATATTGATTATTAGACTGTAGAAAATTTTATCTTATGATAATAACTATCCCAAAACTATTAACAATCAATCCCTCAGTTGATTAACTAAAATCTCTTTACAGTTGAAACCCCTAAGAATACATTATTGATTTGTGAATTTCACTCTTAGGTATAACCATAATCTAGAGGATTTATGTTGACCTATCTCTAGGTTTCTATGCAGCTCCTTCTAATTATGGTAGATCTATTCACACAAAAGGATTTATCAATCTCAATCATAAGAAATCAAATCATGTACCAATATTCTGGATATATTAGATCAAGAATATAAAACATAATTGAATCACAATAAATCAATCAATAAAATTGCATAGAATAAAAAATTAAATCATATTGTTATCACAACTTAGGGTTCATCATACCTAGGAACTAAACAATTTATTTCCTATTCATAGACAATGAAATCAATAAATATTCAGAAGAAAAAATAGAAATGAAAGAATTCATATTATAAATCTCCTTTTTCTCTAATGAATCTTCTTGATATTTGGATTCAGTGATGCCTCTATCGAATCTTGTGACCTAATCTACATGTTTTCTTTTTCCTTATTTCAAAATTGACTCTTCTCTGTGTTTATTACAACTAGAAAATGTTCTAAAACTTGCCTCCTTATATTTTACCTTTGTTCACATCCTTTTATAGTGAAAAGAAAACTAGGGTTTATGAGATACACACGGTCACTTACATAATCATATAGGAGAACGTGTATCTTTGAAAACACCTAAATTCATGATTTTACATAGGAATAGAGACTTATATAGGCAATATACATTGGTGTGTATGTCAGCATCCATAGGCATATAACTTCACTAGATCGAAAACAATATTCTTCAAATCTCTATATGTTTATAGAGACTTACATAGTCATTGTTCACGGTCGTGTATCTCTAAGTTGCTTCAAATCTTCATTTTATGCCATGATTTAATTCAAATTCTTTTCTTTTTAGTCCAAGAAGGCAATTATCACCCATAAACACACTTGAAGTGAATTAAGTACCAAAAAGACTAAAAAATTATTTAAAAAACCAAAACACAGTAAATATGGGTATATAAATATAGTCAAATAACAGTTTATCAAACATCCCTATACTTAAGCTTTTGTTTATCCTTAAGTAAATCATAATCTAAATTATAAATCTTATAAACACCCATCCCTTATTAACCTTAATATGTCCATCCATACCCTAAATCATTATATCATATTTATCAAATTAACATAAAATGGGATTCAAGTTATTATAAAACCAACCTTCATACATCAATATTGAGAGCAATGACATAGATAATCTTTTTGAAATCAAAAGCACAAATTTTTACACCCTCACCAAGGTTTCAGTCAATGAACTCAAAGTGTTCAGGGTAAAAAGTAAGAACCCTCAAATGATGCATATAAGGATTCTTAACCATAAGCTTGCAATAAAATCATATCTCTACCATTTATAAGCAAATTAGAAAAAAAATCAAAATGTCTTAATATAAGATTTTAATGGGGCTTAGTTATACTATAATATGTTTTACTAGAAAGGGTGATAAAATTTACGAAAACAAAATTACAAGAAACTTAGTTTTCATAATATAGGTCTTTCCCACCATAAGTCCATTAATACTATAACATTTTTTTATTTTTCTTCTTTTTTATTTCACTTATTATTCTTACATTTTTTTAAGCATTCATCATGTAACAATAATTAAAGGAATATTGGACCTTTTCAAATTCTAAATTTCAAGAAATCAAGTAAATGTAAATAGCTTTGAGGTTTAAAATAATAAAAAGGCTTCAAGAAAAACAAGGTAAAGGTAATAATGTGGTTATTATCAATGAAAAAGGCAAAGTTTCAAAATTGGTTACTCTTAAGGGATAAAATATGGTGAGGTAATTATCAAGAAAATAGGCTAAACAAATGTTGAATCTAAATACCTTTATCATTTCAATGCTTCTAGTTTAGCAAATGTGGTCTTAATATGAATAATAAAAGCAAGTTCTAGAATCATCCAATTATGTGTAATAACACACATGAAATAATAGAAGAGCTTAAATAATGATGCATTCACTCTTATGGTTAAAAAACTCACACAAAATGATCCTGTGTGTAAATAATGTGCAATTTTCATTCAAATTAAATATTTCATTGACTATTAACAATATGAATTATATAAGAAAGTTTATTCTAACTTTCATCCTTTTGCATACTAATTTAATTAAAAAATCAATAATGACCTCAAGTATTTTGGAAAATGTTTAACTAATTCGGAATATCAATTAATAAGATCTAATAACAAAGATTATGACAAGCTTAAGAAATCCCCTCCCTACACTTAAAATTGTACATTGTCCACATTGTACACAATTGAAGCACATCAAAATTGAGTAGTAAGAATTATAGACTTCTAAATTTGATTGAAGGTTTCAGTCAATATGAGATACAATAATCCTTGCAAAATATCAATATAAATAAAAAGGGATAAAAGATAGAATAAAATAAAAATAAAGAATAACGAAAATGACTAAGAAACATGGAAATAAAAAATGACATAACATTGTATCAACGTTTAGACAAAATTAAATAACAAAGGAAAGAAAATAAGAAAATTACACAAATAAGGAGATAAAGGAAAGAGAAGATCAAAATTAAGCATCTCAATCTTGCTATGACTCTGGCATGTTCATCGATAGAGGGTCCTCGAGTCGTATAGCCTCAAAAGAAGGAGGGGCTGAAGACAATGTAGCCACTCTAGATGGTGGAGGTTGAAAAGTCATCCTATGATGACTTGCCATTTGCATCAATAGGTCTCCCATTCATCTAGTATAGGCTTATAGCTATCCTATATGCTATAAAATCTCCACTTGTTGTACTTGTATAGTACGTTAAGTACCCAAGATCTGCTGGTAGCGTATTGTAACACTACAAAAAATAACTAAACTTAAAACTATAGTTAGTGATAAGTCTAGGTCAATCGCATAGAGAGTGTCTTTTGGAATGAATAGAATTGGTGATGGTCGTATTTCAAATAAGAAAATAAAGCGAAATTAAACTAATGAAAACAAATTAAAGAAAACAATTAAAAAGTGATAAAAGTGATGAATGGATTTGGAATCTAGTCCTTAGTTCAATCTTAACTTATACGTGAATTAGTATACTTCAATGTCATGTTATTCTCATACCTCTCCTAACAACTATTAATCGTATGTTAACAACAAACTCTGTTAACCCTAGTTTTCCCTTAAGTCTTGTTTAGTTAAAACAAGCTCTTTAACTAAACCTAGCCATTAAATAATCAAGAATAAGCTCTCTAGATTTAATAGGGCTACTATATTATGAGTTAGGAAAAAAGATTAATCAAGGCAACAACCTTATAAGCTCGAGTCATTTAACTAAAGTTACGTTATCCCTAATGACTCGAGACCATTAGTTTCCACAAATGAATCCAAACATAACAATTACACATTGTATTTAAGATTTTACCAATGAGTTCATACATAAATAATCTAACAAGAACTAGAATAACCATCATCCATACATGAATACCCAAATCAATAAACATAGAATAATGTAAACAATCCCTAAAGAGAGAATGGTATAATAATACACAATGAAGGTATACCTAAAAGTGTTCTTCGGCTTCGATTTTAACCTAAAACTGGAATGGGGAAACCTAACCCTCCATAGGTCTCCAAAGAGTGCATGCTCTACCCTCATTTTCTCCTAAAACCGATCCATACTTGTTTAGCTATTCAAATGTCACTTTATATTAAAAGTTAGGGTTCTGGGGATTGATACACAATCATGTCTCAAACCGTATAAGACAAAAAATGTGAAACTCATAAAGGTACATGGTTGGATACACAATTATGCATCCAATAGTATAAGCTAAAAATTTATCTTCTAAATGCAAACATGGCCATGTATCTCCCAGGTTATGCTAAATTGTTATTCTTTCTTGTGATTTATTTTCCAATGCTCACCCTAATCCATCTCCTTCCTGTTCTACAAGGGTAAGTGAATTTGAACATCAAAATTTTAGCTTAATCAATGTGCTTTTAACTCATTTTAGCCTTTATGCTTCAAAATTGTACCTAAAATCAAATATGAACTAAAATGAGTATCTTAATCATTTCATATCAATATTCACTAAGTGTTAAGAAGTGGATGTAAATCAATATTCATGCATCAAATTCTCCCACACTTAGCTTTTGACCTTCTAGCAAAACAACAAAATCAAAGTCACAAACTAAACACTTTTTTAATTTCCATATTTCCTAAGAATAGATAGCCATAAGTAAAGAGAAATAGCTTTCAAAATCATAGCAAAAACTAAACATTCAATGCCTCTACTCATGATCAATAAACAATTATCATTTTTAGAAACTGAGCAATCTAGTGGTAAACTTAGACAAAACGTGTTTAAATACACTTAAACACCATCATGATCAAAACATTCCACAAATTTTCATATCATTTCATTACTCCACCACTAAGATTCATATGCATAATTATGAATCAAAGGAATTTTCTAATGTTGTAATGTGGGAAAGGTTAAGGTGAGATGTATTTGGGTAATTTAGCACAAAAGCCATCAAATCTAGTGAAGCAAGAAAAACACTCAACGTAACATTAAGTGCAAAATTTAAGCTTTCATACCGCAACCCTTATAAAACATAAGGAATTAAAATGAATCACTCATGCAATTGATGAAAAATAATACATTATAACCATAAGTGGTGACCATTCAAAACAATATCTACCTCATATGCGTCATACTCAAATCACCTATTCCATACAACTTTAGAAGGAGAAACTAATTATGATAAGTTTGCAAAACAATTACATTTCCTCCATAATACTTTTATCTAAACATATTTTTTCTTTCTTTTATTTTCTTTTGATTTTTCTCCTTTTTTAAATGAAAGAAGCTACATCAGCATTGGAAATTCATTAATAAAAGATAAAATGACACCCCCATACTTACACTTTTATACATCTACAAACATCAACAATCAATAAATGTCTCACTAGCTTTAAGGCTTGGGTAGGACCTTTAGTTAGGTTAAAAGCATGCAATGTGGTTAGAACAAAAAGAAAAGGCAAATAAGGCTCAAGGGGTCTTAATAAAGGGAAAATTCATATCAATAGGTAGGTTACTTGGCTAATGTAGTTTATGAAATAAAAAATGCCTATATCCTTTGCATGTTAACATATGTGATAAAAGTGTGGTCTCAAATAAAAAATCAAAGCAAAGTTAAGATTTACATGTCATGAAGGTCACAAATACACAAAACAATGAGCTTGATATAGATGTCTTAGTCTATAAAGACTCAAAATCTCATTGGTTTATGTCTACCACTAATCATTACTCTTCCAAAGATAATGTACATTGACCAATCACAAAAGTAAAAGTACAAGCTTATTTAGCCATAAATTTCTCTAGTTAATTCACTCTCTAGTTATGACTATATTGTCTTAAAAGCAATAGAAAAAGAGAAAATGTTTGTTTGTTTGATTGATTTTGAAACACCTAAGAAACACACATAAGCAACAAACAAGTTTAAAATGTGCATAAAAACTAAGATCTCCACATTTAAAACTTGCATTGTCCCCAATGTAACATTGAATGTAAGAAATGGAGCATTTTATTCTTCGTTTCTAAGTTTTAGGAGAAAGAAACAGAGGCGACAGAAGCTACTTCTTGGAGATTCATGGAGAAGATGGAAGGCTAGGCTTCCTGACACTGGTTCAAAGGTGAAATCGATGGAGGGGTCACGGTTAAGCATATTTCTCTTTATTTAATATTGAATCTCTCTTTAGGGATTATTATTTTTTTTCTATGTTGAATGATTTAGGTATTGTAAAGATGATCATAATGCGTTCATTAGATTGTTTTATTACAAACCCATTGCTAGAATCTTGAACATAATCTGTAATTTTTATGTTTAAGATTCAATAGTAGTCACTAATGACCTTGAATCAATAGGAACAATGTAACTTAGGTAAAATAGCCCGAGTTTGTGAGGTTACTGCCTACATTGATTCGTTTTCCATTTCGTTATGCGGTTGCTCAATTAAATCTAGAGAGCGTGTTTTAAGGTATTCAGTAGTTAGGTTTAATTAACGAGTGTTTCTTAATTAAACATGACCTAAGGGAAAACTAGGATTAGCAGAACATGTTATTAGTCCACGATTAATAGTTCTAGGAGAGGTGTGAAAGCATTATAACAATGAGATGTGTTTAATCGTGTGTAGGTCAAGATTGATCCGAGAACCAGGTTTTACACATATTTGATACTTTTGTCATTTTTTAATGTTTTCGATAAATTGCTTGCATTAGTTTAATTTTTTATTTTGTTTTCTAGATTGCATCAACTCAAAACCCACCTTTTAATTCCTTTACCTCAATCATTTTTATTGAAAGAATTAACTAAACATTCCTTGTGAATACGATCTTGAGTCACCATAGCTACAAATTTTGTAGTGCCCTTAGCTTGCACTATCAATTAATTAAAACCTTCCACTATCAAGCTTATTCTAGCCACCACTGCCTCCTGATTAACTAGAGCCCTAGTAAGATTTCTTCTAAGGTATTATTTCCTTTATTGTCTATCAGACCATGTAAAGTGATTCCCTTCATGGTTGAGATTAGAAACATCCAATTTCCTAATGTAATTTTTGAAATTGATGCATAGTAGAATGGAATCTAACCTTGCTTTAATTTTATAATTGAAAAGAATACAATTAAAGTCACCATTAATTATCCATATTTCATTGATTCCAAG
>JANSVA010092897.1:0-10914 GCA_025504915.1 Erythroxylum reticulatum
CTCAAAGTGGTAGGGATGGGTTTTTGGTGAGAATGAAAGAGAGAGCAAGGTGAAGGAGTAGTAAATGGAAGATGAGAAGTTCAGTGTGGGTGGAGATTTGAATAATAAAGATCAAGAAGAAGAAGAGAAGAGAAGCCATGAAGATGAAGGAGAGAAGAAGAGAACCAAAGCAAAACACTAATACCCTCTTTTTAGAGAGAAGCATCGTGAAAGACAACAAAAAGGGGGGAGGAGACTTTCAATAAAATTAATGACTTATGACATGTGTCAATTGCACCAATTTCTAAAGCATTAAAATAGGTTCCTTCATTTAACTAGTCTAATCAATTTTGATTTCTACTCTAATTGTCCTCCAATTTTCAATGGCACTTTTGAATAAATCCTAAAGTCACTTATCAAAATTTCCATTGCCATTGGACAATAATTTCTACTACCATTTATTAATATTTTTTCCATTTGGCAATTTTCCTAATCCAAAAATACCAAACAATTTTCAGAAAATTTTCTTAAAACTTCAAAAATTCTAAATCAACAAATACACTCTCCAAATAAATTTTCAACACAAAAACCACAATTCTCAATAGAAATCACATTCAGAAACAATACCTGGAATGTCCATGAGTGCATGTATACTCATTTTGATGTGTGCAAAAATTCAAATTCATGTGCGTACATGCTAACTTTACATATGAGCATGAAATGCATTTTCTTAATCTCTCTTTGAACTCCCATGTACCAAATTTTAGGGTTCTAACCTTTAGTATGGGAACGAGATGTTATATTTCTCCCTTCTTTAATAAATTTCGTTCTTGAAATTAATTTCCCATTGATTAATAAGGCAGGGGTATTATTTCCTTATATACTCCTCCGTTTCCCATATAACCTCATCACTCAAATGCTTTCATCCAAATGACCACAGTTGATAGACTCATTAGGTCTTTCAATCACTTATTTGGTCACTCACTATCTTAACTAGTTCCTTAATATCTATGATTATTCAAAATTTTCACTTTACAAGATGACAATACATCTTTGTCAGATCATATCATTATTTCTTAGCATATTTACATATCATGTATTATGAATCTAGCATGTCCTTTTATCAGTAACACTAACTTATAATAATTTTGTACAGATCAATTCATATTGGGCATAGTTTATCCTTTTTTGTTATTTGAGCACATCTTACTAATGTGGTACTCATGTAAACAATTCATCTTTCCTTTAATAATTCACATCACTTCAATGTTAATACACTTCACTCTTATGTATATTTCATTATATTCCATAACCTCGATGTTGATCCATCAAATTCATTCATCTTTTATAAACCATTTAATTTTTATTATAGATTAATTTCACACACTAACAGTATCTTGAATCAATTATGGGCTTTTACCATTTTTAGGCCCTCTTCCTTTCAATATAAGGGTGAACGACACTTTTTGTTGTATAACACCTCATACGATATTCTAATGATATTAATATGATAATGATTGATATACTTAAATTCACTTAAAACCATACATTAACCTCATAATCCTATGAACTCCAAAATATAAGTTTTTAAGCATAGCCCCAACAGTTGAGACTATTGGCAATTCAAACACTCAGTCACTTGTTTCTATATCCTTAGCAGTTAAATACTATTTCGGCATATTCCTACTAGGATGTCTAGATTAGGTTGTTACTTGCTTTCTCTAGTAATCTCTTTGCTCAATCATCTTTATTGAGTACACATTCTTCTTATTTCAATCACAAGGTATCATTTTTCATATTCAAACTCAAAATTTAGATTCATTATCAATTTCTCAATAATATTCATAGATTTTGAATCATTAATTTGGACTTTACTAAACTTTTCATGTAGGACTGATCTTAAATTGAACAACCAATAGTACTTTGATTTGCCTAAAATTTAACTTAACATTCTATGCTCTTCATTACATTAGTTGGTAACCTCAATATCTAAATTTGTAATACACTGTTATTGAATTTTTTGTGCAATGCATTAGATTACAACACTAGCTTTACTGAGAAATACTCATTTGTACATGAAAATCTTCTAGTAACTCTATCCATTGTCTCAGTCTCATTTTCAATTATTTGAAACTCAACAATTACTGCAAACTTTAACGATCTCTATAAATTTCGAAATGTTTCTATATATACGATGTCCCCAAAATTTGAAGCATTCACCATTGTAGAAGTTTCAATTTATATATATAATAATCAACTTATGACACTTTAATATTTATTTGTCTCATGCATATGAAATCACTTTATTATGATGCATTGAATTTTATCCTAATCTCTTATACAATCAACATTGTATACTACAAAATCTCCAAATCCAAATGATATAATTATCATTGATGTTATACTTCCTCAAAATTCTTTTTACGTTCATCAGTTATGAGATTTACTTGTATTTCCTCAGCCATTTTTATCAAAGAGCTAAGATTTAAAAACTTTAACAACTTTTGGTAGTGTCTAATTCCTAGCCAATTCTAGAAAATTTTGGATCTCTCATATATACCCTGGAGTTTCTCTCTCTATTATTATCTTTATTTTCTTTAGGTCTCCCAATATGTCATGTTCAGATACTATACAACCCAACATTTTTTTCAATCGAGATAAGATTCACTCCTATTGAACTTGGAAAATAATTGTTTCTACCTTCATGATATGTAAGATTTCCTCAAGTATTCAAAATATTCTTCTCCACTTTTCAAACACATTAAATATATCATCTATGATCATAGTCGCTATTTAATCCAAACAAAATTGAGACACTTTATTCTCCAATACTATGATACTATCGGGCATTGTTAACTCAATGTTCCCACGATTAGTTCTTGTAATTCCTTAAGTAACTAATTCCTCAATGAGGTAATATTATCTCATTATTTTTTTGTTTCCCAATTGTCTTCTTTTCTTAAATGATTTTCTCCATTCGTTCCATTTCCGCTGATTATGCATTGACTTATTCTAATGTCTGTTCATTGCTATATTTTCTCCACACATTTCAATTTATTTGCAATCTTAACTTCTGGTGTTGGTAACACATTCATCAGATCTAACTTGTATCTCCCGAACATATGTACACAGAATATAACATCGACCTATATTATCCTCACACTATCCAGAATGTCACCTCAAATCTAAGAATCTAATCACATAGTTGGATACTTTACATCAAACAAAATGCATACACTCTCAGCAGCACTACCTCTTATGCTTGAGTCTTCGCTAGGGATATGACTTCAATTTTCACTTTTGAGTCATTACATATTCATTTCTGATTTGTTTCTTCATTGATCATTCTTAAAATAAACTATCTCATCTGCTTAACCTAATTTGGTGAAATTCTTCTTCTTCGAAAGAAGACTTCTTGTTACTATCATCTATACTGTTTATGTAAACTTTATCAATCAACTATTATCATCATTGCTTATCAGACATTCTTAGTAACCTCAAGGAGATTAATTTTTGTCATAACTTATATGATAAGAATATCCTTTCTGATAAGGCTCAGTAAAGCATTAAGTAATTCATTTACTCTAATACCTTGGTATATATCATCAAGATCATTCCATCTTTTTCAGAGATGTCTTCTAAGACAATTCACCAATTAATAACTTATATTCAAGATACCTTAATCTCATTGCTTTAGGACAACAATTCTCCTTTTGTATCTGTCCTCGGTCATAGGACCTCTGCCATGATTGAGCCCTTCTGCTTTTTCACAAAGTTCATCACCCATAGTAACATCATAGATTGCTTCCTATATTACCCCAAACATATAATACATATGTGCCCAATATTCTCACTTGTCATGATAATCCCATTACCAAATATGTACTCACGATAATGAATTAACTTAACTTTGGGGGCTTTTGCTTATCTCTTTCTCATTTTTGCATAAAATCCTATCTTATATGCATTTCTAACTTTCTCTTTACTACACATCATTCATCTCTTGTAAAGTCAATTACGCATATTTATTTTTCCCATATATATATCCTCAATCAATTCAGAATTATCTATGTATAATCATTATAAAATTCTGGTCTCAATTCCCCTAATATCTTCTTATACTAAATAATAAACTCTTATCACGATACTCACACAACCATTCTATGTTCAAGTTCAACCTTTCAAGGTCATAGAAAAATTTATTTTCTTTCAACTTGGTTTGTACACTTTAATCTTATCATTTCTACTTATATCCTTATTTTCCTCAAACAATCCACAACAATGGATTCACATTTAGTTCACATTCGAGGATACATTATCACAGTACAATATTAATATCATATTCCATAATACATCCACCAATACAATTATGTTAAATCTTTGTCTGTCATATCTAATCTTATACTATTTCTCATTTATAAATATCCATAAATCCATTTTCTAGCATTCTAACATATCATCACTTTTCTCACTATTTCTATCAACTTAAGCATTTAACACATGCTTATGCGTGTGACTTATATGAATGCAACTCAGACCGGGGATCAGTTGCGACTGTCTGCTATGACATGACAAAAATGCATATATCTTGACACATTTCAAAAAATGCCTATATAAGATAGTAATTCTGGGCTCTGATACCACTCAATGTAGCACCCCACTCTCGTAAGACACGTACTTGACATCCTGAGTAATATCCGAGTTCGGGCCCCGCGAGGGTGGCATGCTAGCGTAATCAGTCAGTAAAATCCCATTACAAATCTTTTTTCATATATGTGGAAATATAAATAAACAAATCGGCCTCATTTTTATTCATAAACAATTTCATTCATAAGTGTTACTACACTCATTGATCAAACTTATTTACAAACATTTCCAAATTTGGAAAGTTATTACAAAACATAATTATTTACATACACATGATACAATCATTACGGAGAACACAATTTGATACAAAAGTAAGAAATAAAAATGCAGACACAAACTGATCCTGACCTCTATCTCTCACTTAAATACAGCGTCTGTACTCCCGTTAGCCTAATGGGGTAACTCTTTTGAGCTTGAAAAATATTGCAAATTTTGGGTGAGTTTTGTGAACTCAATGAGTGACCATCCTCGATGGCTCACTCAATCACATAACACATCAAAATATATAATCACATAATTCATATCACTGTATTAGTTCCTCATGTTGAGTCACATACATTTCACATTCATTTAGCTCATATTTCACAATTTGAATTCATTCAAACAATTTATTTCAACCATTTAAATCGTACATATCAATCATCAAACATGCATCTTAAGTGTTTATGCAATGCATATGTGACTCAGTTCCAATTATTATTGTTGTGACCTAGTATCTTTTTATCTAGCCTATATCCCTTAGTAGATATCGGGCTAGCCCATATCTTTTGTGGATATCGAGCTATGTCAGATAATGTCCTATATCCCTTAGTGGATACCGGGTACATTCACAACTGAGTTTGAGGCTCTTATCAGAGTCTGAGCTTTAAGCTCTTTTTCAGTGGCTACTATGGTCACAACAGCCTTTATGTTTCATGCATTCATGTAATGGAATGCATCATATTCGCATCTTTTCAATCAATCACTTATTTCCACTTTGCACATGTCATCAGACCTTAGTCTGACATTCAACATTTAAGTTGAGTGTCACTTATTTCTTCCAATTCACATTCAACGAGCACTTATATTATTATTCATGCATTTATCAAACTCCTCGGACATTCAAAGTCTGGAATCAGAAAATTCAAATTCACATCAATCATATCGGTAGAAATTCAATGCATAATTTAAAACATAAAAAACAATGAAATGAGACCATCTAGGTCTACTCACAGCACGCTCTAAATTAGCGTTTTCTCCCTTGATCTAGAAGTGTCTGCATGCGGAGGTTTATCCTACACTAGTGATGTGAATACCGTATCGTACTGGCCAAGAAATAATACCGATATGGGTTTTGGTACTGGAAAAAAATTCTAGTTAGTACCGGTTATTTTTAGTCGATACTAGTTGGTACCGACAATACCGGATAATTCCAGATGGTTCAGTAAATAGGGAAAACATCGGGGACCAATTTGTAAAATTTAAAATTTCTAACCCTAAAAACTGACCGCCCCAGCCCCCTTCCTCCCAACTGCAATTCTCACCTCTCTTCTCTCTCTCATGTGCTATAGTTAGCCACTCACCGTCTCTCTCTCTCACACTCATCATCGACGTCTGGCCATCGTGGTGGCACCGCCTCAGCCTCGTACTCCCTCGGCTCCTCCTTTGTTGTGGTCTCGCCTCGTTGTCTTCATCAGTTCGTCTTTAACCTTCCTCCACGCCGCCCGAAGATGCCACCGCTCGCTACAGTTGTCATCGTTGCAACTAAGGTCCACCGCACCACTGTACACTACACCAGACACCACCGCACACCACACCGTCTCCCCACCCAACCACCGTACATCGCAGTCGCACCACCGCACCTTGTTTTTAGGTGTGTGTTTTTTTGTCAATTTTTGAAAATTTCCTACTTGATTTAATTTTAATTGTGTTGGATGATGGATTTCTAAAAGTTGGATGAAGGATTTCTAATTGTTACTGTTGAATTCCGATGGTATTAAGGTAGCCTATATTTATTGATTGGTTTGATTGGACTGGTGATTTTAGTGTTGAGTTAAAAATTGAAGTTGAAATTGGGCATGCTGTTGTGCTGACTTGACGGTGTTGAATCTGTTGAAGCCTAGTTGAAGTTGAAGCTGCTGAAGGGGTTTTGTCTTATGATTGTTGAAGACGTGAAGTTATAATTTTGTATTTATGATTTGGAATTTGTAAATGGGTATAGTATAGTTGTTGACTGTGAAAAACTGAAAAATGGAAATGAAAGTATGTTGTTCTCTAACTTCTTTTTAGTATTGGATTTGGATTTTGGACTATTGTTTATCAATTGAAAAATTGAAATTCCTTAACTTTATGTTATAATTATAAATAATTATCTTGTTAGAACTTGGAACTTTAGAAGTTAAATGCAATTGATAAATGCAAAACTAAAATATATAAAATCAATTGTTATAATTAATTAAATATAAAGCATATTAACTCAAATTCACAATTTTAATAAAAGTTTAGAAATATATGTTCGAACTTTTTGTTATATAAAAATATATAAAATCAAATAACAAAATTAAAGTATTAATTTTTGTTTATTTTTTATTTTAGTAAAATAATCATTTACATCTAATTCTATTTACAATTACATACATAGTTTACAACATACTTAAGGAAACTATTTAAACTTTTTTTTTCCCTTTTTAATCATTAGTTATAATGATAAACTATGCATTTAGGTTGTCTTTTCAGATTTGATACACTATAAAGAAAAATTATACACGCCCAAATATTGTGTTGGAAATGGAATTGAAAATTGTTGAAAATTGTTGGAATTGAAAATGGAAAGTTTTTGGAAATGGAAATGGAATTATGAATGTTTTGTCATTGTTCGAATTGGAAATTGTTGAAATGGAAATAGAATTATGAATGTTTTGTGATTGTTGGAATTGGAAATTGTTGGAATTGGTAATGGAATCATGATTGTTTTGTGATTGTTGGAATTGGAAATTGTTGGAATTGGAAATGGAATTATGATTGTTTTGGGATTGTTGGAATTGGAAATTGTTAGTTATCGTTGGAATGGAAATGGAATTATGATTGTTTTGTGATTGTTGGAGTTGGTAATGGAATTATGATTGTTTTGTGATTGTTGTGATTACAAATTTTTAGTTATTGTTGGAATGGAAATGGAATTATGATTGTTTTGTGATTGTTGGAACTGGAAATTGTTGGAATTGGTAATGAAATTATGAATGTTTTGTGATTGTTAGAATTGGAAATTGTTAGTTATTGTTGGATTGGAAATGGGATAATGAATATTTTGTGATTGTTGGAATTGGAAATTGTTGGAAATTGTTAGGAATGGAAAAACAATAATGAATATTTTGTGATTGTTGGAATTGGAAATTGTTAGGAATGGAAATACAATAATGAATGTTTTGTAATTGTTGGAATTGGAAATTGTTAGGAATAGAAATACAATAATGAATGTTTTGTGATTGTTGGAATTGGAAATTGTTAGGAATGGAAATACAATAATGAATGTTTTTTGATTGTTGGAATTGGAAATTGTTAGGAATGGAAATATAATAATGAATGTTTTGTGATTGATGGAATTGGATATTTTTAGGAATGGAAATAAAATAATGAATGTTGGAATTGGAAATTGTTAGAAATTGTTAGGAATGGAAAAATAATAATGTATGTTTTGTGATTGTTGACATTGGAAATTGTTGGAATTGGTAATAAAACCATGATTGTTTTGTGATTGATGGAAATTGTTGGAATTGGTAATGAAATCATGAATCCTGATTGTTTTTTTATTATTAGAAATTGTTGGAATTGGTAATGGAATCATGATTTTTTTGTGATTGTTGAAAATTGTTGGAATTGGTAATGAGATTATGAATGTTTTGTGATTATTGGGATTGGAAATTGTTGGTTATTATTAAAATGTAAATGGAAATATGAATGTGATGGAATTGGAAATTGTTGGAAATTATTAGGAATGGAAAAACAATAATGAATGTTTTGTGATTGTTGGAATTGTAAATTGTTAGGAATGAAAATGCAATAATGAATGTTTGAGATTGTTGGAATTCGAAATTGTTAGAAATTGTTATGAATGGAAAAACAATAATGCATGTTTTGTGATTATTGGAATTGGAAATTGTTGGAATTTGTAATGGAATCATGAATCTTGATTGTTTTGTGATTGTTGGAAATTGTTGAGATTGGTAATAGAATCATGATTGTTTTGTGACTGTTGAAAATTGTTGGAATTGGTAAAGAGATTATGAATGTTTTGTGATTATTGAGATTGGAAATTGTTGGTTATTGTTGGAATAGAAATGGAATTATGAATGTTTTGGGGTTGTTGGAAATTATTAGGAATGGAAAAAAATAATGAATATTTTGTGATTGTTGAAATTAGAAATTGATAGGAATGGAAATACAATAATGAATGTTTTGTGACTGTTGGAATTGGAAATTGTTAGAAATTGTTAGGAATGGAAATACAATAATGAATGTTTTGTGATTGTTGAAATCGGAAATTGTTAGAAATTGTTAAGAATGGAAATACAATAATGAATGTTTTGTGATTGTTAGAATTGGAAATTGTTAGGAGTGGAAATACAATAATGAATATTTTGTGATCATTGGAATTGGAAATTGTTAGGAGTGGAAAAACAATAATGAATGTTTTATGATTGTTGGAATTGGAAATTGTTAGAAATTGTCAGGAATAAAAAAACAATAATGAATGTTTTGTGATTGTTAGAATTGGAAACTATTAGAAATGGAAGGCAATGGAAATGATGTTGCTGGACGCCAACTCTGAAGCCTAGCATTCGGAATCAAACACGGAAGCAGTACTTGCCCTTTTCCCATACTAAACCTGTATCAGGACATCAAGCATAACTTTCACTAGAGGCCTTTAATTAAGGTGTTCTTTATATGAATAGAAAGAGGACTTCAAGATCTACAACTCTCATGAAGACTTTAAAGACCAATTCTATCATCTAGAGGACCAAATTTGGACTAGAATATGTTCTACCCAAAATGAGACGATGTTGACGTCATAAGACGATTCGCTGACGTCATGAGATGATTCGCTGACGTCATACTAAGACCAATAGGAAAAATAGGTATAACTTTCTGTACAAAATTTATATTTATGTGTTCTTTAAATGAATAGAAAGAGGACTTCAAGATATACAACTCTCATGCAGACCTTAAAGACCAATTCTATCATCTAGAGGATCAAATTTATACTAGAAGATGTTCTGCCCAAAATGAGATGATGCTGACGTCATGAGACGATTCGCTGATGTCATACTAAAACCAATCGGAAAAATGAGTATAAATTTTTTTATAGAATTCAAATTGAGGTTTTAGTTATATGAATATAAAGAGGACTTCAAGATCTACAACTCTTATGAAGACCTTAAAGACCAATTTTATTATCTAGAGGATCAAATTTGGACTAGAATATGTTTTTCCCAAAATGAGACGATGCTGACGTCATGAGACGATTCGCTGACGTCATACTAAGACCAATCAGAAAAATGGGTATAACTTTCTGTAAAGAATTCAGATTGAGGTTTTCTTTATATGAATAGCAATAGGACTTCAATATCTACAACTCTCATGAAGACATTAAAGACCAATTCTATCATCTAGAGGATCAAATTTGGACTAGAAGATATTCTGCCCAAAATGAGACGATGCTGACGTCATGAGACGATTGCTGACGTCATCCTAAGACTAATAGGAAAAATGGATATAACTTTCTGTACAAAATTCAGATTGAGGTGTTCTTTATATGAATATAAAGAGGACTTTAAGATCTACAACTCTTATGAATACCTTAAAAACCAATTCTATCATCTAGAGGATCAAATTTGGACTAGAAGATGCTCTAGCCAAAATGAGACGGTCAAACTGAGACACAAAAGTCAAACTAAGACGATGAACAGTAACTGAGACGATAGGATAAACAGTAACTTAGACAATAGGATGAACAGTAACTGAGACGCAAAAAGTCAAATTAAGATGATGAACAGTAACTAAGACGTTCAAACTGAGATGTAAAAAGTCAAACTAAGATGATGAACAGTAACTGAGACGCAAAAAGTCAAACTAAGACGATGAACAGTAACTAAGACGGTCAAACTGAGACGTAAAAAGTCAAACTAAGACGATGAAACCTCATAACTTGTAATGCTTGTATCTGTCGACTCCAATATCCAAAATTCACAAACTTTATATCGTTGGAAAGCTGGAAAGACCCTCTACAACTTTCAAGAAGACTATTTTTAC
>JANSVA010092916.1:0-10913 GCA_025504915.1 Erythroxylum reticulatum
CAATTCATGCATGAACTCATTTTCAACCATCAAAACATCATTTACACAACACCCAAAAACAAACTTAAACACAACTTGCTTGATGTTTCAGCAAAATTTCCAGCATTGATATTAAAGAACAAGTTTCGGTGGATGAGTAGGGAAAACAGTTTGGAAACACAATGTTCTTTCGGTGAAGAAAATAAGAAAAGAAGGAAGGAAGGTTACAGACAATTTCCTTCTCAAAAGCACTTGCTACGTGTCAACTTTGCATGTACTACATTTTTCATCCTAATAAATCTGCCATATGTCACCACACATACAAGACATTTGTCACATATATATATTGTCACGTGTCACACCATAATTGGCCCAAAAATCAATATTTTTCTAAAATTCACCAAAATTTCCAAAATACGCAAAATAAACCGAAATTGCCAAATCACATTTAATAACTCAATTATACCCGAAAAATGTCAATGAATGCATGTACAATCATATGAATGTGCAAAAATGTTCTTAAAACATTTAACTTATACATGACATGCATTTTCCTAATTTCTCAATACTTTCTCATAATTCACAATTCTAACCTTAATATGGGTAACAGGATGTTACATATGATCTGTAAAAATCCTCGTCTGAATTCTATATAGGTAATATCTCTAAATTTTCAAGGTAAAAATTATTACTGCTAATTCTAGATCATGAGTCGAGTAATTTAATTCATAAGGCTTTAATTGCTACAAGGCATAAGCTATTACCTTTTCTCCTTGCATTAGCACATAACCCGTACCCTTTCTTGAAGCATCATTATAAAATGTATAACCCTCATCTCCCATAGGCAAGGTCAGAATTGGAGTACTTGTCAATCTGTGTTTAAGCTCCTCAAAGATTTTCTGACATTCAACACTCTAGATAAAATTTTGATTTTTCCTTAGTAACTTGGTCATTGGAGCAGTTATCATAGAGAATCCTTCAACAATCCTCCTATAATATCCTACCAGACCCAGAAAACTTCTTACTTTTTCCACTATCTTTGGTGCATGCCACTTCAAAATTGTTTTAACTTTCCTCATATCAATATGTAACCCATCCTACGAAATTACGTGTCTAAGGAATATCACCTTATAAAGCTAAAATTCACACTTGCTAAATTTGGCATAAAGCTCCTTCTCCCTTAGTTTTTGCAACACTATCCTAAGATGTTCCTTATGTTCCTCTTCGCTCTTGGAATAAACCAGAATATCATTTATAAATACTATGAAAAATTGATCCAGATACTTCTTGAAGACCCTATTTATGAGATCTATAAACGTAGCTAGAGCATTGGTCAATCCAAATGGCATGACTAGGAACTAAAAATGCCCATAATGTGTCCTAAAGGTTGTCTTGTTTACATCAGATTCCCTGATTCTGAGCTAATGATAGCCTGACCTGAGATCAATTTTAGAGAAGACCTTTGCTCCTTACAGCTAGTCGAATAGATCATCGATTCGTGGCAGAGAATACGTGTTCTTAATGGTCACCTTATTGAGTCTCTGATAGTCAATGCATATACGCCATATCCCATCTTTCTTTTTAACAAACAAGACTGGCGCTCCCCATGGCGATGAACTTGGCCTTATATACCCCTTCTCTAACAATTCTTCCAACTAATCCTTAAGCTCCTTCAGCTTAACTAGATCCATTCTATATAGTGGTATGGAAATGGGTGTGGTACCTGGAATCAGATCGATGGCAAACTCGATTTCCCTCACTGGTGACAAACTAGGTAAGTTTTCTAGAAACACGTCTGGAAATTCCCTCATAATTGGAAAATCTTTTAACTTTCCTTCATTCACTTCGGTGTCCACAACATGTGCAAAAAAGGCTTCACACCCTTTTCTCATCATCTTATTAGCTAGCAAAGCTGAAATAATTCTTGGTGATGGTGTTCTTCTGTCTACTCTAAAAGTCACCTTCTTACCCTTGCCAAGATCAAATTCTACTTCTTTGAGGATACAATCCAACTTTGCATGATATTTCTCCACAATATCCATTCCAACTATAACATTTAGGCCCTTTAAATTTAAAGGCAATAAGTCCACTACCAGTCTAACACCATCAATAAAGAGTTCACAATCTCTATATGCTTGAATTATTATCACCTTCCTCCTTAAAGGAGTACTATCAATCAATGGACTATCCAATGGCACCAAATTAACACCATATAATGTCATGCTTACATAAACAAAAGAACGGGTAGAGCCAAAATCAATAAGTATACTTATGAATTAAATAACTGAGTCATACTCGTAATAACTTCAGGTGTAACTATAGCTTCATCTCTGATCATGGCAAGCACCCTTGCCTGTGCCTAATCCCTTGGCCTTCCTGAAGGAATAACCTTCCTTACCGCCTCAGAACTTCCCACCTCAGTGGTTGGCCTGGTTCCTACTGTTTCTGCTCTCTTTAGGGCTTGTAACTATGACCCATCTTGCCTTAGTGCTTGGGGACATTCCCTGACCATATGTCCCTTCTCTTCGCATCGAAAACATACTCCAAGTAATGTGAAGCACTCTCCTCTATGAAACTTCCCATAATGTTCACATTGGGGGTTCATATACCTACTCCTTTCTATCCTTCTATTGCCTCCTATAGTTGAGGCTTGCACTGAAACTGCCTTTGCTTGCTTGTTCTTAGCAAAGCCATTACTTCCCACTTCACTATATGTGTGGAAATTCCTCATACTCCTCTTAGGAATTAGGGAACTCATTCCCTTCTTGGAAGATTGTTCCCAGTTCTTCCTCTTCCTTTTTACTTCATACTTTATGTTCTCTAGTTTCTTAGTTTAGAGTGCAGCATCTACCAACAGCTAGTAGTCACAAAATTTGTAGATCAATACTTTCTCCTTAATCCACAAATGAACTCCTCCCTCAAACTTATGGTACTTATCCTCCCCACTCGCAATAATATTGGCCGAATATAGTAAAAGCTGGGTAAACTTCAACTCATACTCACTCACACTTATGTCCCTTTATGTGAGATTTAGGAATTCCCTGGCCTTCTCTTTGACATAGATTTTCTAGAAGTATTTTTCCCTAAAAGCTTCCAAAAAGTTTCTCCATGATAACACCAATGATATGACCTGACTATAGGCACTGATTCTCAACAATGGAGTATGTCCCCTTATATTAAGCTAACTGCATAATCCAATTTCTCCTCGTCACAGCACTTCATTTGGAACAAGACTCTCTCTGTCCTTCTCAACCATGCTTCAGCCTCTTTAGGATTCGTAATCCCATTAAATTCTATAGCCCCATAGTTGAGGAGGTTATCATACTGTCAACTCCTCTCTACTGGAGCTTGCATTAGAACTTGTGGCACTTAGCCAATAGCATACGTGAAAGCCTGAGAAAAGGCTTGAAAAAACAAAAATCCATAAGGTTTACTTGGGGCATAGGAGGAGGAGGCAATGGCACTTCATGTTGTACGCTAGGTGCCTCAGAATCATGAGAAGAGTGTGTCCCCGCCTCTTTTGGGACATAAGATTCATCTGTCTTTCCTTGGTGAGAGCAAAATCGAGTCCTAGCTCCTCGAGTCACTCCTTCAATTTAAAACCATTTAAAAATCTTTAGTTCAAGTTTCATGTTAGGTTTAAACTAGTATGTGTGCATGTAAAACCTTCTTAAACCATGCTTCATATAAAACAATTTCAAATCATGTGAAACAATATAAAAACAAAGCATATTGTTCATTTAAAACAATGCACGTTCATTTCATATTTTAAAACTACACATTTCATGCCAAGTATACTCCTAAACCTAGTTGGCTCTGATACCATAGGATGTTGGACCCTATTATCGAAGTCCAACTTTGGAGTCACAAAACATTAGTGTATTACCCTGTAGGGTTATTTTAATGGAATCTCATTAACCATCATCAGTTCATCTTCATTCTTATACCATCCCAAAAATTTCCTATTTAATCAGTTGATATATGAAAAAGCTTTAATGGGCATTTCAAGCCATAATACATCATTGGTCTCATAATCCAAAAATACAAAATACACATAAACGAGTAATACTTGAAATGTGGCTAAAGACTTGTGTTTTCCATAAACTAACTTAAAATGCAAAAATATGCAGATTTAGAGTGATGCCTTGACTCTCGATCACTCGATCTCTTGCTCATCACCTAGAGATGCAGAGGAACGGGATGAGCTTGAAAGCTCGTGGGTAATAAGTTTATAGTGGAGAAGCAAGCAAAACTATTGAAAATATTCATTGCCATATTAAAATTGCATTCAATCCATAAAACACGTACTTCTTAAATTCTCAAGTTGTCAAGCAATCCATAACCAACATAAGTCTCCTATTCATCAAACTTGTCAACAAATCATAAACACATAAGTAATCAGAATGGTTTGGGTAGGTATATAAACACGAGGGAGTTTTTGTGAATCTTTAGTAATAATAGAATGGATTATCACAAACCCACTTAATGTTTTTGTATAGTTCATAAACATAAGGAAGTCTTTGAAGGAGCTCCATGCCACTAGCGGGTAGGCAGGAGGAGCCTTTAACATGGTCAACAAGCAGGTGACATAACAGAATGGACCACCACAAACCCAAACAAACATGAATTTCATGAATTGTAAAACATAATGCCCAAAAGGCACATTTCGAAAACATGATTTCCATAAGCATAATATATTTCAAATACCATTTCCATCTTCATTTCATAAATCATCAACAAGATTCATATACCAAACATGTAGCAATTTCTTAAACCATTTAAGGAGCAATAAATGCAATATTTGTAAAGCGATTGAAATCATTTAACTCTACTGATTTGGAAAAATATTTCTGGCTCATTAACTCAACTATAAACATGTAACCTACCTAGATTCCTTGCTTAAAAACTTGCTTAAAGGTGCCTCTCCTCTTGCTTCTCTTGCCTTTCTTGATTTCCTTTAACATTGGCAAAAATCGCATTCAATAGGAATACAAATTGAGAACCCAAAAAGCATATTCACTAAAATTGATTCTAGAATACTTAAACCTATGCATTTCCTAAGCTTCATGAATTAAAACCCTTCCAAAAATCCAAAGGATTAAGAATGAGCTTACCTTGAATCTTCACCAAATAAAGAGATTTTTGGCTCAAATGGAAGCTCTTTACTTCCTTTTTCTTTTTCTCTTCTTGAACAACCTCAAAATCGCTCTTGAAAGCTAAGAAAAGATGAAACCCTAACTTGATCTTCCTTTTTTTTCTCTCTAGAATGAAAGCTTCTCTCCTTTCTCTCTTCTTTTTCATTTTTCTCTTCTTTCTCTCCCTTATTCACGTTTTTCTCCTTCTTAAGAGCAAGGCTACACTTTCTTCTTCCAATTATACCCTTAACGAGTGTGAAATTTCAAATTTGCCCTTCCTCTATGCTTTATGACTTTTATACTTAAGTGGTATGCCAAAATTTCCCTTTATACACTCTTACTGCTTTAATTCAACTAACCAATGTAATAAAATCCTAATAACATTGACATAATAATTAACTCCAAAAATTAATCTATCAAGTCCTCATAATTTATTTAAATCATGCTTAACTCAACAACAAAAATTTAAGGGCCAACAATAGGTAGTGACCAAGGCTGACCTTTATATGTAAAGAATCAACCAACAAGTGCATTACAGCCTAAGCATTCTATATTTTTGGTTCAAAGACTTGGTCTACTATTAAAATCATGTCATGGTCCCTCTACACTCAACTCTTATTCCTTAACTATTACATGAATTCCAGGATCTCAATATAGGGGCATTTGGGAGTACTCCGAACCACTAAATGATTAGCTTTATTGATTGTCTATGTATGACATAGTAAAGAAGTATGTTGCTTCTTGTCAGTGTGTCGAAAAGTTAAAAATGACTTTTAGCTCCTATTAGTCTCTTGAAGCCACTTCTAATTCCTTACCTGGACTCATCAAATGAGCTAAATTTTTGGCTTTATCCTATCCATATATAGTAAAGATTGTAGATGAAATATTTGTTAAGGGAGTTGTTAAACTCCATTGAATGCCACAATCAATCATAAGTGATTGAGATCCAGTTTTTATTAGCCATTTTTTTGTTAGAAATTTTCAAGCTATTAGGAACCAAATCGAAAATGAGTTCAACATATTACCCCAAAAGAGATGGTGAATTGGAGGTTGCGAATCACTGCCTTAAACATTACCTTTGGAGCTTTGTTTATTAAAAGCCCTGTAAATGATACTCATTCTTACCTTAGGATAAATTTTGGTACAATACTACTTATCATGCTTCCACAGGAATGATTCCCTTTTAAGCTTTTTATAGAGGACCACCCTGATAACTCCTTATCACTAGGAAGGCACTTGCTCAATTTTTAAGGTTAACCAATAATTGGCTTCCTGAGATGCCTTACTAACACAACAACAAAAAATTTAATGCAAATAATAATTGTATGAAACAAAGAGTGGATTCTAAAAGAAGGGATATTTAGATCCAAGTAGGAGATATGATATTTTTTAAGCTCCACCCTTATTAACAACAGTTAGTGTTTAAACAAGCTTATTAAGAACTCTTAAGTCAATTTTATGGGCAATATGAAGTTGAAGGTAGAATTACATGTGTTTCTTACAAATTAAAGCTACATTCGATTCATACATACATCTAGTCTTCTATGTATCTATGCTTAAAAAATACATCGGCAAAGGACATGTTTCAACTTCAAAATTTCCACCTAATTTTGAAGATGGGGACTTCATCATTGAACCTAAAATTATAAAGGATCAATGATGGGTTAAAAATGGATCCAAGTTTGTTGAAGAAAGATAGGTCAAGTGGAAAAATCTTTTAGAAGAAGATGCCACAAGGGAAAATACGCGGGAGTTAGAGGAAAAAATTGTAAATCTTGAGGAAAAATTTGTAAATCTTGAGGAGAAAGTTTGTCTAAAAATAGAGGGTGATGACCAACTTAAAATAAAAGATCTTTGAGAGTGTTGAGGAAAACTCAAAATATTTCACCTAGATATTAGGTATTCAATAATTATTGCTACTTTGCAGTAATTAAACATCAGGTTCCACATTATTAAAGAAGTTATTATTATTTTGAAAAATGGTCACTTCTAACCCTAAGGCTATCTTTGGTTAGGGGTTTATTAATGGAATATAATGGAATGTAATATTATTCCATCGTTTGGGAGGAGACTTTATAATGAAATGAGATGGAAGAGGAGGGTTTCATATTATATCCCATTCTATCCTAAACAATAAAAATGATAAACCTCTGATTTGGATGGTTTAGGATGAAATATAAAATGATAAATAAATTTTCACTATATTATATTATAAACCCTTCTTCCAAACAACATTTCACTATATTACATTATAAACCCTTCCATCCCTCCCAAACAACAATTTTCTAATATTACATCCATTTACATTCCATTCCATTATAAACTATTCTATTCCATTCCATTCCATTAAAAACCTTACGTCCAACCAAACATAGCCTAAGTTTTTCACCAATCAACAAGTATCACCCAAAAATTTGGATGTTAGCAATTCTAACCCTAACATTTTAAAAACGTTGAAGTATAATCCAACCTTAATATAAAATTCAAACAAGTCTGATAAATGTCAAATCAGCACCTAACAATTATTATTACATCTAACTAAGTAGGTCCTATTGCCATGTCATCGCTAATGAGGCATATAGGCCCCACTCTTTTTTACATAAAATTGATTTTATGTAAAAAAGAGTGGGGGGACACCATTTAATTATTGTTAAGCTTAACCTATCGTTTTTGTTAAGAAAAGGGATTAGATGAGTGAACAAAACAATGAAGGTTTCATGTTTTTATTTATCTATGGTTTTGTTTAGTGTCATTGTTTGACCCTCCTCATTTGGTTCTCTATATAGAATCTGTCATTGTCTATTTGGGAGAGAATTCATCGTAGCAAACATCATTGTTCATAAGTGAGTGTATTTGTTTTTTAGTTTAACATTAGATAGGTATGGAATGTTTTATGTATTGGGTGGGTTTTGTTGTGTTCATCATCTTCATGTTCATTTTGGTGGGTTATGTTAGGAGGTTGGTAGAAATAATTGGTTGTTTAGCATCATTTCCCTCTAGTACAAACATCCCCTTTGTGTTAATCTTTTATTACCATTAGCATTTCATGTTAGAGAATTAGTAAGCACGAACCATTTAGTTTGGTAATATTTCAAGAAAGTGTGTCACCATCCTTTTAGGTATTGATAAAGTGAAAAAACAGAATTTTTTAGTTCTTTTGGACCCTGATATTTAATGGCTTTTATTTGGCCTTTTTTATTTGCTTGATATTTTCCTTGGAGAGGATATTGGAATTCTCCGTTTCTTAAGGTTTACATATTGAAGCCTCTATAAATAGAGAGATACCTTTCCTCTATGAGCCTTCACTCTTGTTCCGAGTGACTGGATTAAATTAGTTATTCTTTTTTTATTATTCTCTGTTAGCTTCTTACTTGCTGATGTGGCTCAAAAATCATTTGGAGTGAATATTTGTCCTTTAATTTTTACTATTGTTGCCATTGTTATAAAGAAAACACTTTATATGGTTAAACAATTCTATTTGCCTGACATGAAACATTTCAAAATTAAAGGCGGATGCAAATTTGATACATTTAACTAAGTACTAACTAAAATGGTTATAATGTTATCAAATTCCTTTTGCTTTTCCCTTGCTTTTATCATAATCACGTCTTTATTTTCAGGCATGCGTTATAGACTGCTTATTTGGATTGCAGACCATGCTTATTTGGGGATATGTTAAACTATGCTTACTTCTGGGGATATGTTAGACAATATTTGTTTGGATTTCATAGAATGCTTATCTAGGGATATGTTAGATAATGCTTATTTTTGGGATACGTAAGATAATTTGGATTGCAGACCATGTTTATATGTCCAAGCATGCAAATTGCCTTTTGCTTCCTTAATCAAGTGGCCATAACGTTCAATATTTACCTTACAAATGCTCTCTTTGAATGCTTTCCAGCTGATCTTGGTGGATGGACTTGAATTGTTGTTAAGAAATAATATAATAGAGTCTTATTGATGCGCACATTGCACCATGGAAATAAACTAAGTCTTTTAGTTGTTATGGTACAAAAAGCTACAAATTTTGTGATTGTTTGTGTGTTGCAATCATCTTAACCTCCTCCTTTATCTTTTCTTCATCCTTATGAATTCAATGTCCTAAGATATGAGTGTCACTCTCCTGTTTGATCTCCTGATTACATTATACACAATGATTATTTTTAATTATAACAAAGATTAGTTGATTATCTCCTGACCTAACTTGTTTGTAAAAGTTGATATTGGTCTATTATGGTTTTCATATATAAACGTCCATATTTCATTTAATTTCTTTCCAGTAAAAGTTGTTGTCTAAATTATTTTGTAGACATCAATATATTAAGTTCTCTATAATTGCTCTAAAGTAAAGAATTCGTGTCATTTTTAAGGAATATGAATAGTTACTTTTACCTCCCACTATTATTAATCTATTTCTTCATGTAAAAACACAAGATTTGATAATCTCATCCTATTAAAGAATAAGAACATTTACTTTTACTTGCCACTTATTATCATCTTTTATGTATGCAGATGGAATCATTATCATCGATGAATACAACAGTGAGTTCAAAGTTTAGCAATGTTGTTTTCTATTATGGGATAAAGACCCCATTTAGGACTTTATGGAGTGATTGTAATACTGGAAGAAGGTGTTATGGATGAATTAATTATCTGGTGATAATTTATTGTTATTAGATTAATGAAGTTCAATGTAAAACTTTGTTTAAGGCTTTTTTTTTTACTGAAATTGAATTGAAAGTTTTAGGTTGGGAGATGTAAATTTTTCAAATGGTACGATAAAGAATTTAGTCAGAGAGTTATTGAAGTTATTCAAAATTTAAGGAGTGAAATATCAATGTCAAAAGAAGAGGTTAAAAGAAGCACAACATGGAGTTTGAAGAACAAATTAATCATTTGAAGGAGGACATACATTTATTGAGAAAAGAGAAAAAACAAATTAAGTGTATGTTAATGAAAGTTGTAATTGTAATAGGATTACTTATGGTTGTATTACTTTTTATTTGTAAATATGTTTTGAGTATATTGTATTGAATTTGAACAATGTAATGGTAGATATTACTTTCATGTATCTTATGAAAATTTTGATTTTGAATACATAATTAATATACAATGGTTATGTTGTATAACAAATCATAATGAATATGTTGTTTATGAATAATAAAATTTGGATATGAATTATGTAACTCAATTTAAAAAATAGTTCTACACTATATAACCAATATACAATATGTAAGTTGTAGTGTAACAACTCATAATGAATATAATGAATATGGTGTATATGAATAATAAAATTGGTATATGAATTAATATACAATGAATAATTTACTAGTTGCATATCTAACCAATATCCAATGAATAATTTACTCATTGCATATATTGTCAAATATGGGGGGGAAATGCAATGTAATAGAGAGATTGACATAGAGAGAGAGACAGAGGTTGTGTCAATGTTATGAATACCGTACCGGGTTCGGTACCGGATTGAGTTCTGGAACAGAACTGACCGGTACCGGTTAGTACCAGGTACCGTTTTGGGAAATTTTTAATTTTATAAAATAGTCCCTAAAATTTTTAAAAATTGTAAAATAGTTCATATTGGTATATTATATAGTTGTACTATATACTTTATTAGTTTACTGTTTACATTAACCATGTTTTCAAAAATCTTAATAATAAATAATAATGACAATTAATATGAAATAACAATAATTTTTAAATATAAATAATAACCACAATTAATATAAATAAAGACAATTATCATCATACAATTATAAAATTAAGAATAATACAAAG
>JANSVA010092954.1:0-10912 GCA_025504915.1 Erythroxylum reticulatum
CCCCCCCCCCCCCCCTCCTTCACATCCAAAGTCTTTATATTGCATTTGAAGCTTTTCATGGGGGTAGGATTTTTGTTCTGACTTTAGGGGAAATTCTGGAATAATTTAGGTTGAATTTGACCAAGTCGTCTTCACAAAAGTTGAAGATGATCCTTCTAGCTTTCGAACAATATAAAGTTTGTAATTTTTGGATATCGGAGTGGAAAGTTATGATCATTACAATTGTGATGTGGCGTAGGATGTGTGTATATAGGACTGCTATAGGGAATGATGTTTAATTGTGGTTTTGATGAATCAAATGAGTTGAGAATTGAGAGTTTTATAAGATAAATTGATGTTTGAATTGACATGAAATGAGTTTGCACTAGAAGAGTTAGATTTGGGAAGTTTTTGAGTGAATATGATGTTAGAATGGATGTAGGAAGCATTGTAGGGGCTTTGGAGGGGTTTGGGAAACCCCCATGTCCATTTAACGGACTGAGCTTCATGGGTCAAAAATGACCCCCAGCCTTACCAGTGTCCGTTTAGACCTTCTCGGCCAAAAATGACTTCCATCCCCGACAATGTTCGTTAAATGGACATTCACAGGACAGCTTTAGTGAATTGTGATTTTTTGACCTTTTAAAAGGTAAAATCTCACTTTGTGGTCTCATAAAATCCGTAGAAATTAATCTCTACTATCAAATAGTCTAAGAACGAACTTAATCTGAGATCTGTAGCAAAAGTTATGACAATTACGCCAAGAGAGGTACAAAATGACTAAGGACATAAACATGTTGGATTCTTTTGGTCATAACTTCCTCATCTGACTTCCAAATGAAGTAATTCTTCAAGCAATAAATTACTAATAAATTTTTCTATGTCTTTATAGAAATTGGTAGCTTTTTGTGTTGAATTGAAAAAAATTGATTGAAAGAAATTGAGAGGTCGGTTGGGAGAGCATGATTGGGGTATGAGCAAACTTTTGAGTTTTAAGCATAACTTCTTCTATAGAGTTCCAATTGAGATAGTTCTCGCTTCAAATTAAACTAGAGACTTAGAGATACCATTATTGTGAAGAAGTCAATTTATGTTTTTGGTGATTGACTAGTGTGGGCTCACCACCCTTGTGAGATGACGGCTAAAGAAGGTTCTTTGGAATAACCCTACAGGTTTATACGCTCAAGGTTTATGACTCCAGATGTTGGGCTCCGGAAATAGGATCCAGGATATTATGATATCAAAGCAACTAGGTTTAGGCCCAAGTTTGGGACTAGGTTTAGAAGTACCCTAGGCATGGAATGGGTAGTTTTCATTTACAAAATGAATATGCATTATCTGTTTTAAATGAACTACTTGCATTGTTTTAAATTGGTTTACATTATTTGAAACTGTTTTATATGAAGTGAAGATTTTCAATGGCTTTATATTGAAAGAGTGATTATGCCGCCTCAAAAAAGAACTCGAGAAGCTCCGACTCGATCTGGCTCTCGCCAAGGGAGCACCAATGAATCGTATGTCCCACAAAATGTGGGGACACATTCTGCTCTAGGCTCTGAGGCACCCAGTGTGTAGCATGAGGTGCCTCCACTACCTCATCCGATGCCTCAAATGGATCCCCAGTTCTTTCAAGCCTTCTCCCAGACTTTCACTTATTCCATGGGCCAAGGGTCATGGGTGCCGGTGCTAGCTCCAGTGGAGAGGAGTGGGCAGTATGATAAGCTCTGCAAGTATGGGGCTATTTACTTCAATGGAATTACTAATCCTGAAGAGTCTGAAGCATGGATGAGGAGGACTGAGAGAGTCCTGATTCAGATGAAGTGCTCCGACGAAGAGAAGATGGATTATGCAGTTAGTTTGTTGCAAGGGGATGCACTTCATTGGTGGGAATCAATGCCCCACAATCAGGCTATGCCTCTGGTGTTGACATGGAGGGACTTTTTGGAAGCTTTCAGGAGGAAGTACTTCTCGAGGGTTTATATCCAAGAAGAGAAGGCCAGAGAATTTCTGAATCTCATATAGAGGGATATGAGTGTGAGTGAGTACGAGTTGAAGTTCACCCAGCTGTCACGGTATACGGCTAACATTGTGTAAAATAAGGAAGATAAGTGTCACAAGTTTGAGGGGGACTTCATCTGGGGATTAAGGAGAAGGTGCTGATCCATAACTTCTGTGACTACCAGCAGCTGGTAGATACAGCACTCCAAGCTGAAAAACTGGAGAATATAAGGTATAAAGTGAACAAGAAGAGGAAGAATCGTGAGCAGTCTTCGATGAAGGGGATGAGTGATCCAACGCCTGAGAGGAGTACAAAGACTTATCATACACAGAGCGAAGTGGGAAATAGGCCCTGCCAAGAACAAACAGGCGAAGGTAATTTTACGGCAAGCCTCAACGGTAGGAGGCAATAGAAGGATGGAGAGGAGTAATCACATGAATACTAATCCCCAATGTGAGCATTGTGGGAAATTTTACAGAGGAGATTGCTTCAAGTTACTTAGAGCATGTTTCCGATGCAGAGAGAAGGGACAAATGATCAGGGATTGTCCCCAAGCAATAAGACAAGAGGGGTCACAGTCGCAAGCCCCAAGGAGAGCAGAAACAGTGGGAACCAGGATAGTCGCAGGGGTGGGCAATTCTAGAGCGGCAAGGAAGACGGTTCATCCAGGAAGGCCTAGGGTTCAAGCTCAAGATCAGGACAGGGTGTTTTCCATGACAAGGGAGGAAGCTATAGATGCACCATAACTGGTCACAGGTTTGGCTCACTTATTCAATTATGTAGTATATGTGTTGATTGATTCTGGCTCCACGCATTCATATATTTCTGCAAGCATGATTTTGCATGATGTTGAATTGGTGCCATTGGATAGTCCGTTGGTTGTGAGTACTCCTTTAGGGAGAAATGAGATAATAAGTCAAATATATAGAGATTGTGAACTAATTATTAAGGGTGCTAGATTGGTAGTCAACTTATTGCCTCTTGAGTTAAAGGGTTTAGATGCGATACTGGGTATGGATGCCATGGAAAAGTATCATGCGAAGTTGGATTGTAGCCTCAAGGTGGTAGAATTTGGTTTGAGAAATGGTGAGAAGGTGACTTTCTGAGGAGACAGGAGGATACCATCGCCAATAATTATTTCATCTTTTCTTGCTGAACAGATGATGAGAAAGGGGTGTGAAGCCTTTTTGACACACGTCGTGGACACTGAGAGGAATGAAGGGAAGTTAGAGGATTTTCCAGTAGTGAGGGAGTTTCTAGATATGTTCCCAGAGGACTTACTTGGTTTACCTCTAGTGAGGGAAATCGAGTTTACCATTGACTTGATTCCCGGAACTGCACTCATTTCTATACCACCGTATAGAATGGCTCCAATAGAACTGAAGGAACTCAAGGAACAATTGGAGGAACTATTAGAGAAGGGGTTTATACAGCCAAGTTCGTCACTATGGGGAGCACCGATTCTATTTGTTAAAAAGAAGGATGGGACATGGAGCATGTGTATCGATTACCGGAGAC
Organism: Erythroxylum reticulatum; assembly: GCA_025504915.1. NCBI lineage: Eukaryota > Viridiplantae > Streptophyta > Magnoliopsida > Malpighiales > Erythroxylaceae > Erythroxylum > Erythroxylum reticulatum. The sequence continues at coordinate 3,497 of JANSVA010092954.1, forward strand.
TCAACAAAGTGACTGTTAAGAATAAGTATCCTCTACCCCAGATTGATGATCTGTTTAATTAGTTGCAGGAAACAAGGGTCTTTTCAAAGATCAATCTCCGGTCAGACTATCATTAGCTCAGGATCAAGGAGTCTAATGTAAATAAGACAGCCTTCATAACACGTTATGGGTACTATGAGTTTCTAGTCATGCCCTTTGGATTAACCAATGCTCCAGCTGCAGTCATGGATCTTATGAATAGGGTCTTCAAGGAGTTTCTGGATCAGTTTGTCATAGTGTTTATTAATGACATTCTAGTTTATTCTAATAGTGAAAGGGAGCATGAGGAACACCTCAGGAGAGTGTTGTAGATATTGAGAGAGAAGGAGCTTTACGCCAAATTCAGCAAATGTGAATTCTGGCTTCACAAAGTAATTTTCCTCGGACATGTGATTTTAAAGATGGGGTACATGTTGATCCAAGGAAAATTGAAGTAGTGGTGAATTAGAATGCACCGATGACAGTGGCAGAAGTAAGAAGCTTTCTGGGCCTAGCAGGGTACTATAGAAGATTTGTTGAAGGATTCTCAATGATAGCTGCTCCGATGACCAAGTTATTGAGGAAGAATCAGAAGTTTATCTGGAGTGATAAATGTCAAAAGAGCTATGAGGAGCTTAAGTACAGATTGACAAGTGCTCCAATTCTAACTTTATCCACAGGCGAGGAGGGTTATATTGTTTATAGTGATGCTTCAAAGAAGGGTTTGGGTTGTGTATTGATGCAAGGAGACAAGGTAATAGCTTATGCCTCGTGGTAGCTAAAGCCTTATGAACTGAATTACCTGAACCATGATCTAGAATTGGCAGCAGTGGTTTTTACCCTGAAGATTTGGAGACATTAATTGTATGTGGTACAGATGAGGACTTTTACAAATCACAAAAGTCTCAAGTATTTGTTGAGTCAAAAGGAACTGAATTTGAGACAGAGAAGGTGGATTGAGTTGCTCAAGGATTATGATTTATTGATAGAGTACCATCTAAGAAAGGCAAATGTGGTAACGGATGCCTTAAGTAGGAAATCGTCAATAGCTCATGTTCAGATAGTTTATCTGCCTTTATTGGAAGAGATGGCTAAGCTTAGGATAATTTTGAAACAAGAGGAGCCTGATTGTACTGTTGCTAATTTCAGAGTACGACCGATACTCAGGGAGAAGGATAAGGAGTTACAAGAACAAGATGCAGAGTTGAGTAAGCTCCAAGAAGAAATTCAGAATGGAAAGAAATCTGAGGTGGTTGTGAGTCATAACGGACTCATGGTTATAGGAAATAAACTTTGTATTCCGAATGTCAAAGAAGTAAAGAATGAAATACTGAATGAGGCACATAATGCGCCTTATTCCATGCACCCAGGTAGCACTAGGATGTATAAAGATCTGAAAGAGCATTTCTAGTGGAAAGGTATAAAGAGAGATGTAGCAGAATATGTAAGTAAGTGTCTAGTGTGTCAGAAAGTCAAGGCTAAATACCAGGCACCTTTAGGCAAGTTAAGGTCATTATTCATTCCTGAGTGGAAGTGGTAAAGAGTAACCATGGATTTTCTGATGGGTTTGCCCAAGACCAGTAGGAAGCATGATGCCATATGGGTTATCGTGGATCATTTGATGAAGTCAGCTCGTTTTTTAGCAATTAAGCAGACTGATTCTTTGCATGTGCTTACAAAGAAGTACATTGATGAGATAGTGAGATTGCATGGGGTTCCAGATTCTATAGTTTCTAACAGGGATCCTCGATTTAATTTGAGATTTTGGGGAAGTTTACAAGAGGCTCTAGGAACCAAATTGAATTTAAGCATGGCTTTTCATCCCCAGACGGATGGTCAATCTGATAGGACCATTCAGACCCTTGAGGGAATGCTCAGGGCATATGTCATGGACTTTAAAGGAGCTTAGGATGAACACTTGCCATTATTCAAATTAGATTATAATAATTCATACCATTCGAGCATTCAGATGGCTCCTTATGAAGCACTGTATGGAAGGAGATGTAGAACTCTGATATGCTGGGATGAAGAAGGAGAGAGGAAACTAATAGGACAAGAGTTGCTTCAGATGATAGTCGACAAGGTTAATCTAGTTAAGCAACGACTTAAAGCAGCACAAGACAGAATGAAAAGTTATATTGATGCACACCGAAAGGAGATGGAATAAGAAGTCGGTGAGAAAGTTTTTCTTAAGACCTATCCTTGGAAAAGAGTCATGAGATTTAGCAAGAAGGGCAAATTGAGTCCGAGATATATGGGCCCCTATGAAATTCTTGAGAGGGTTGGACCGCTTGCCTACAGATTGGCACTGCCACCAGAATTGTCACAGATACATGATGTCTTTCAGGTGTCCATGCTGAGGAGGTATAGATCAGATCCTTCCCACATCATTCAGACCACTGAGGTTCAGTTGAGAGATGATCTGAGTTATGAGGAGATTCTAGTGGAGATTTTAGACACCAAGGAAAAGGTCCTTAGGAACAAGACGATTCAACTGGTCAAGGTCCTGTGGAGAAACCATTCTGTGGAAAAGGCCATGTGGGAGCCCTTGGAAGCCATGAAGGAGAAGTACCCACACCTCTTCAACGAATTAGGTAAGAACGAAATTCTTTAAGGGGGAGAAATATTGGCCCTTGAATTTTATTTATTTATTTGATTAAGCGTGATTAGGTTAATTTTGGGTTTTTGCTAGATTAATGTATGTTGGAGTAAATTAACATGTTAATGTGTGTAGGATAGTGTGATATAAGTTAAGGCAATTAAAGTGTTAAGGTGGTAACTTATGTATGAGGGCATTTTGGGAAGACCACTTAAGCATTAAAGTCTTAAGGAATGAGGGAAAGGGCAAAATGGACAATTAATGCTCATTAAGGGTATAAAAGGGAGAAGAAAAGACTTGTCTTACATTGGAAGAGAGAGAAAACGAAAATTGGAGAAAGGAGAGGAGAGAGAGTGTCGTGTAGGAGAAAAGAAGAGAAAGAAAAGAGGGCTAAGCTAGGTTTCAACTTTTCTTAACCTTCAAGAGTGATATTGGGGTTAAGAAAGAAGGGAAAAAGGAAGAGGAAGGTTAAATCTTCCATTAAAGCCAAGAAAATCTTTGTTTAGTGAAGATTCAAGGTAAGCTTGTGTTTTGATATTTGGATTTTTGGAAGAATTTTGGTTCAAAGACCTTAGGAAATGCATGGGTATAAGTTTTCTAGGGTCAATTTCATGCATTTGGGTCCTTGGGTTTTCCAATTTAAATTCTAATTGATTTGGGGTTTTTGTCAATATTGAAGAAAATCAAGAGAGGCAATAGGAGCAAGAGGAGAGACATCCTTGAGCAAGTTTCAAGCAAGGAAACCAAGGTGGGTGACATTTTTATAGTTGTGTTAATAATCTATTAAAGTTTCCTAAAATAAATGAAAGTTAATGATTTTCCAACTACCTTGACAACGTGCATTTATTGTCCTTTCTTGAGAATGTGTTATGTGATTTTGTATGTGAATTTCTGTGAATGACTTAAGAGTTGATATGAAAATGTTTTCAAATGGCTTCATAATAGTTGTATTTTGTCACTTTTAAATGATTTGGGAAATGGCTATATAATTTGTATGGGGATTTGGTTGATGAAGTATGAAATGATGATAAAATTGAATATGAAATATGCCATGCTCATGAAAGACAAGTTTTCAAAATGTGCCATTTGGGCAATTGGTTTTCAAGTGACGAATTACATGTTATATGGGTTTGTGGTGGTCTGTTATGTCAATCAAGTGCACTTGTCTAAAGGCTTCTCCCTCCTACCCACTAGTGGCATGGAGCTCCTTCACGGACTCCCATAAGTTCACGGCTACACAAGACAGTTTTGTGGGATTGCGATAGTACGTTATATTCACGGCTAAACAGGACCCTTAAGGAAAATGTGTAGTACGTTCTGTTACGAATCCACCCAAACTGTTCTGATGTGTTTAATTGATTATGATGTGTTTAATTAATTAGGATATATTGGCAAGTTTGATGGATGTATGCCTTATGTGATTTGTGAATTGGCTTGATAAGTTGAGAAATTGTGTTTTATGATTCAATGAGAATTTGTTATGTTCATGAAGGTTTTATATGATCTCTGTTGATTGACAATTATAAAGCTGTTACCTACGAGTGTTAAGCTCACCCCCTACTCCTTCCCATCCATAGGCAATGAGCAAGATATTGAGTGATCGAGTCGAGCGTCAAGGCATCACTCCAATTTGCACATTTTGCTCTTTTAAAGTTACATTTTGCAAAACAATGCTTTAGTTGCATTTTGAGAAATTGTTATTTTGTATGGTTTGTATTTTGAATTATGTTGTAAGGTGGCTCGAAATGCCTACTAAAGCGTTGTAATACTCTTATTTTGATGTGAATGAAATACATATACATTATGTTTGTTTATGGCTTTCCAAAGTCTTTATATTGTATTTTAAGCTTTTCATAGGGTAGGATTTGTGTTCTAACTTCAGGGGAAATTCTGGAATAATTTAGGATGAATTTGACCAAGTTGTCTTCATGGAAGTTGAATATGATCCTTTTAGCTTTCCAACGATATAAAGTTTGTAATTTTTGGATATCGGAGTGGAAAGTTATGATCATTACAAATGTGATGTCGCATAGGATGTGTGTATATAGGACTGCTATGGGGAATGATGTTTAATTGTCATTTTGATGAATCAAATGAGTTGAGAATTGAGAGTTTTATGAGATGAATTGATGTTTGAATTGATATGAAGTGAGTTTGCACTAGAAGAGATGGATTTGGGAAGCTTTTGAGTGAATATGATGTTAGAATGGATGTAGGAAGCATTAGAGGGGCTTTGGAGGGGTTTGGGAAACCCCCATGCCCGTTAAAGGGACCTTCATGGGTCAAAAATTACCCCTAGCCTCACCAATGTCCATTTAGACCTTCTCGGCCAAAAATGACTTCCAACCCTGACAATGTCCGTTAAACGGACATTCACGGGATAGCTTCAGTGAATTGCGATTTTTTCATCCTTTTAGAGGCAAAATCTCACTTTATTGTCTTCGTAAAATTTGTAGACCCTGATCTATAATTTCAAATAGTTAAAGAACCAACTCAATCACACATTTGCATAAAAATTTATGACAATTGCGCCAAGAGAGGTACAAAATGACTAAGGACATAAACATGTTGGATTCTTTTGGTCATAACTTCATCATCCGACCTCCAAATGAAGTGATTCTTGAAGCAATAGATTGCTAAGACATTTTTATATGTCTAAATACAAAATTAGTAGCTTTTTGTGTTGATTTGGAAAATTTTATTGAAAGAAAGTGAGAGGTCAGTTGGGGGAGCATGATTGGGGTATGAGCACACTTTTGAGTTTTAAGCATAACTTCTTCTATAGAGTTGCAATTGAGATAGTTCTTACTTCAAATTAAACTAGAGACTTAGAGTTACCATTATTATGAATAAGTCAATTTATGTTTTTGGTGATTGACTAGTGTGGGCTCACCACCCTTGTGAGATGACGGCCAAAGAAGGTTCTTTAGAATAACCCTACAGGTTTATAAACTCAAGGTTTATGACTCTGGATGTTGTGCTCCAGAAACGGGGTCTATCACAAACCCTACTATTTACTGTTGTCATGTTATAACCATGATATTCTATATGATATTTGTATCCATTAACAAAATACACCAGATATGATTTAACAATTTGTAAAGGTCCTTTCGCAAGATCACATATGAACTTGTTCTCTATTGGATCTTCTAAGGCTTACACAGAAGAAATTTTCATATTAAACAGTATAATGTCATTTGAACACTTCAATCTTATAATTCAATCATTTCAATAATTGTAGGTAAAAACTTACGTATCTCTTGAACCATCGAGGAAAATGTCTTCCTACTTCTTTATTGATATCATCCTATGTTTTCTCTGGTATTAGCTTGAGTAATCATTCCTTGTATAATCTAAAATCATTATTATGTATTTTAGTTGAGAATAACACTAAATTTCAAACCAAAATAATCAATTTCTACTTACTTCTTGAAAGGTTGAACCTCCTGATAGTTCAATAAAATGTAACTATGGGCCACCTCTATTTCTTCCTCTATTATCATTCTTCTTGTTAAACGTCCATATGTTCATCAAGGATATATGAAAATGGATAAGTTGCCATCAATATCACCCATTCCTCTCCTATCATCATTACGAGGAACTTTTCTTTCTCATGTGTGAGCATGAGGCTCAAAATAATCTGAATAAAATGTACTTGTTTCTTCCACTAAATAAGCATTACATATCTAACCTTCAACTCGAGCCTTGTTTTTGAAATTTTTCTTTAAGTGATGCAAATACCTACATTAGCAAATAGGGTTATTATAATTATGTTACTAAAATATGTTATTACTTTAATTTAAATATTTGCCATAATGACCTCTTAAACGGATACATCCATCGATATTGAACAGGACCACTAAGTTTAGCCTCGTGTGCTAAATTCACAGGTAGATGCTCCATACAGTCAAAAAAGTTTGGAGAAAAAATCCCTTCTAATTTGCACAAAATTACTAGAATTTCCCTTTCTAGTTTTTCCATTTCAACCAACTTTATTTTAGATAATGTTAAGCTTTTGAAAATCAAACTTAATTTTGTTATAACTTCCCAATCCTTATTCAGTAGTAACTCCCGAGCTGCAATCTGCAATTGAAATTAACCTTTGCGTAAACACTTAAGGATTATGACTTTTCATCCAAATTATGTAACTTTTAGTAACCTTAATTCATCAATCTCCTACAATATCTCTTCACCAGCTTTGTGAGGCGGAGGAGGTGTTTATTGTAACACTGGACTTTTTGAGCCCTTCTATGTTGTTCTGTATTTGGAGATAATACTATATATTGATATATACATGGTTGTATATAAGTTCAAAGATGTATTTGAATCTTTTTGGTACATATGCCAGTGATATATAATGTTATGTGTCCTTATCTGAACTTAGATTTCAACGGTAAGTAGAATCTTGGTTTCCGACATATGAGTTTTTAAGTGTGCAAAACCAAGTCCGTTGGATGGATATGACCATGATGGTAAAATTAAATATGTTCTAATGCCTTAGAGGTGATTATACATGATTTATAGAATAAACAGCCACTTAGAAAGCTATATTGGAAAAGTTGATGTATATAAGGGCTTATTTGCAAATTGTCAAAAGTTAAAGGACTTAATTGTAATTTTTCAAGTCTTGGAGGACCAATTCATAATTTTATAAAGTTAAGGGGCTTATTTATAATTTTAAAAAGTTCGGGGACCAAAATGAAAATAAAAGTTTTGGTGATCCCCAAATTTTGGGCTTAATTGCAAATTTAGGAAAGTTTGGAGGGTATAATGGTAATTTCACATAACTAAGGGCAATA
>JANSVA010093014.1:0-10910 GCA_025504915.1 Erythroxylum reticulatum
TTTAATTTTATTGAAACCCCCCCCCCCTCCCCTTTTATTTTCTGTCTCTCACGATGCTTCTCTCTTAAAAGACATTGGAGTTTTTTTTTGGTTTTCTTCTTCTCTCCTTCGTAGCTTCTTCCTTCTTCTTCTTCTTGATTTTTTTCTCTTCAAATCTCCACCCACGTTGGCAACTCATCTTCCATTTGCTACCCCTTCACTTTGCTCTCTTTTTCATTCCCATCAAAAACCCTAACCTTCCATCCCTAATGATGGTGATGATTGTGGGTTGTGTGGATGTTAGGTATTTTTTATCTTCTTGAAGAGTTTGAAGATTTGGTAGCTAAATCAAGTAAGTTGTGTTTAATGGTTTTTTTTGGGGTAATGTTAAATGGAGCATTTATGATGATATTTAGAGCTTAATGCATGTAAGGGGTCCTTTGTGTATGTATGTGTTGTAGATGATGAAAAGTTTGTGAATTTTTTTTTTTGCTTATACAAATATGCTTGATGAGTAATGTGCTATAGAGATGTTTTGTTCCATACCAATTCTTAATAATGGGTTATGAGTTGTTTTATGGAGGATTGATTCTCTATATGAAGAGTAAGAAAACTATGAGTTATACTACATATGTTTGTAATATGGATTGGTTGTGAAAATGGTGTTTTTATGAGAATTGGGAGTTGATGAATAGCTACATGAACATATCTTGTTTTTTAGGTTAATGATCCAATTTATTCCATGCTTTTTTGGTGAATGATATTGAGATTAAATGGAGTTAAAAATGGGGAGTAAATGAAGTAGAAAATGGTGATCTTTTTATAAGTTAGGATAGGTATAAAAATCTAGAAAGTTTGAAGATGGTTGGCTGGAAAATGTCCATTGAGTATTCCTTAGTATTTTAGCTATAACTTTCTCTCTAGTTATCCAAATGAGATGAGTTTTGATTTGGATTAAACTAGAGACGTATAGATACATTTGTTATGCAGAATTTGAATTCAAATTCTATGTATAAGAGTTTGAAAATCTGATATGAAGTTTCAAAACTAGATTTGCATCTGTGAAAGTTCACCGCAGCAAACTCCTTACTTTTCCGCGGCGAACTTGAAGGATTTACTGAGGATTTCTTTCAGGAAAGGTTCACCACGGCCAAATCTAGCTTTCTCCTTGGTGAACATGTGAAAATTTCACGAGAATTACCCTCTGGAGGAGTTCGTCGCAGCGAACTTCTCTGACTTTGCTGCTGTGAACTTTTCTCTACACTAAACATGGTTCAGTATTTTGGGTATATCTTTTTCTATACTTATCCAAATGGACTAATTCTTGGTTTGAGATAAACTAGATACATATTAATACAAGTCTTACTAAATGAATAAATTATTAATCGATCTATAAGAGGTTTAATTTCTGGGTAGAAGTTGAGTATGGGGTATTGTCTCAGAAAAAAAGTAGTCTAAAAATATTTGTACTATAACTTTCACAATACTTAATCAAATTGAATGATATTGGTGTCATTAGCAACCTAAGACATAGTGGAACACTTTTCTAGAAGATATTGTGACCAAATTACATCAATTTCACTCTATGATTTAACGTGAACCGTAGACCCTTAAGTGTGTCATGGAAAAATATGAAGTGATTCAATGAGAAATGAATTGCGATTTTAAGGGTTTTAGTGAGGCATGAACATAAGTATAAATTATACTTAGATGAGTTTTGATATGAGAATGATTTTTTGATGAAATTTATGGAATAATACCCGGGATTGTCATGAACATGCATTGTACATAATCCGTTGCATACATGTGCATTATTAAACAATTATAATTGAGCATGTTGTGATATTGTGTATGTTATTTGATATAGAGGAGCAACTGGAACATCTACCTCCAGATGTTGCCAGTACTTCCAGAAATTAGCTTTGGGAGCAACTTGTGAGTAACCTAGATGGCCTCACATAATTACTTGTTTGCTTAAATTATGTTTTGAATGATAATTGAATGTGATTAATTGTGGATTCCGGACAGAAGGTCCGATGAATGTGAATGAGGATTGAGATATTGAAGTGATCCTTGAATGTGAATGTGAAGACCTAAGTGCTTTATAATATGAGTGGTTGTGGTACATGTATTCCATACATGAATGCATAATCAGATAATGGTAGTTGTGACCGTAGTAGCCACCAATCAGAGCTTAAAGCTCAACAAGTGAAAAGAGCCTCGAACTCAAACAGTGATTAAAAGCTTAAAGCTCACTATGTTTTTACTACAGGGCCCCACTTACAGGTAATGGAAGACTGTTCCAGGCAGTACCATAAGGCCTTGCCAATTGAAGTGGGAAGACTTTTTGAGGGTCTTCAGACATAATTACATACCCAAGATCTATTTGGACATGAAGATCAAGGAGTTCTAGGAATTGAAGCAGGGTAGGATGTCAATGGATGAATATGAGGTCTGGTTTAATAAGTTGATGGGTTATGCTGCTACTCTAATCCCTACAGAAGAAGAAAAGTGTAGGACGTTTGAGATTGGACTCAATATGGAGATTAAAACAAGGTTGTCATTTTTAGATCGACATACTTTCATTTAGTTGAGAGCTGTTTCGATCAGAATTGAGCAGCTATTGAGGGAGAGCCAAAGAGAGACTAGGCAAGGATCTAGAGGGAAAAGGCCTAGTGAAATTCAGAGTAATTCTGGCAAGAGCTTTAATAAGTTCCAGAACAGAGAATTTAGACCACTAGGTGGATCCAAATAGACAGGATCTGGGCAGAGGGGTAGATTTTCACAGACTGGTAGTGGAAGAAGTGTAGGACAGAATCAGTTTCTAGTTTTTTAGCACTGTAAGACGAGGTATGTTGGAGAATGTTGGAGGCTGACTAGAGGTTGCCTCAAATGTGGCTCCATGTACCACCAGATTAGAAATTGCCCTGTTACTTTGGGAGCCCAATCTGCTGTCAGTGCATGATTTGGGAGTAATACTACAGTCCAACAGAGCAGAGGTGGTAGATCTGGACAAATAGGCTGAGGTAGAGGTAGAGGGAGATCTAAGAGTTCTTCCATGAGGACTGAGGGTCGGGGCAATCAATTGTAGTCCCAGGATAGAGTCTATGCTATGACTAGGTAGAAGGATCAGGACTCACTAGATGTTGTGGGAGGTGCACTTCTTATTTATAACTTTGAGCCATTTGCACGACTAGATCCAGGATCCACACACTCCTTTATCGCACCGAATTTGGCTTGTATATTGCATTGGGTTAGGGAGTTGCTACAGTATGGGCTAGAGGTGAGTACACCTCTAGGTAGTACGATTGTCATTGGATAGGTCTGCAAGGTGTGCTTGATTAGGATCGATCAAGCAAAGTTAGAGGCAAATTTGTTTATATTACAATTAAGAGAGATAAAGGTTATCCTAGGTATGGATTGACTAACCGCTCATAGGGCCATCATGAACTGCTACACCAAGGAGGTAGCATTGGAATCTCCGAGTCAGTCGAGGGTAGTTTTTAGAGGAGTTAGTCACGCAGTGCCATCCAGGATGATATCATTTATGAGTGCAATGAGATTGATGCAGGAGGATGTGAGGCTTATCTGGCTCACGTCATTGATACTAGAGCAGAGCAAAGTGTACAGGATATTACCGTGGTTAAGGAATTCCTAGATGTGTTTCCTTATGAGCTACCTAGTTTACTACCAAATCAAGAAATAAAGTTGATGATTGATCTAGTCCCAACTGTTGCTCTTATATCTATACCTCCATATAGGATGGCACCTATGGAACTGAAGGAGTTGAAGGCTCAACTTCAGGACTTGCTAGAAAAGGGTTTTATTAGACCCATTGTTTCACCTTGGGGATCTCCAATGCTATTTATGAAGAAGAAAGATGGGACTTTGAGGTTATGCATCGATTATAGGCAGCTGAATCGGGTAATAGTGAAGAACAAGTACCCATTGCCTACAATTGATGATTTACTTGATCAGTTGCAGGCAGCTTAGATATTTACTAAATTGGACTTGAGGTTAGGGTACTATCATTTGAATATAGCAGATGCTAATATACCTAAGAGTGCATTTAGAAGTAGGAATGGGCACTATGAGTTTTTAGTGATGCCATTTGGGCTGACTAATGCCCCGACAACTTTTATGGCCCTAATGAATAAGGTGTTTCATCCTTACCTGGATCGATTTGTGATTGTGTTCATTGATGATATCTTGGTGTATTCGAAGAGCGGAAACGAGCATGCTGAGCATCTGAGAGCATCTTACAGATTATGAGAGAGAAGTAGTTTAACGCCAAATTTAGAAAGTGTGAATTTTGGCTGGATCAAGCTATATTTCTGGGACATATAGTGACTGGGGATGGCATACAGGTAGATCCGAAGAAGATTAAGGCAGCGATGAATTGGGAAGCTCCGAGAAATGTGTTAGAGATATGAAACTTCCTAGGATTGGTTAGGTATTATCGGAGGTTTGTCGATGGGTTTTCTCTGATCTCAGCCCCTCTGACCAAACTTCTGAGGAAGAATGTAGTGTTCAGATGGAGTGAGGAGTGTCCGAAAAGCTTTGAGGAGATGAAACATTAGTCTACTACTGCACTGGTGTTGACTATTCCATCGGGGACTGGAGGATATGTGGTATACAGTGATGCTTCGAATCATGGATTGGGATGTGTGTTGATGCAACATGGCAAGGTGATTTCCTATGCATCGAGACAACTAATATCTTATGAGATCAATTATACAGTACATGATTTAGAGCTAGCTGCAGTTATCTTTGCCCTAAAGATTTGGAGACATTATTTGTATGGAGAGACCTTTCAGATTTACATAAACTATAAGAGTTTTAGATATCTAGTGAGCCAGAGGGAGTTGAACTTGAGACAGAGAAGATGGATTGAGCTACTGAAAGACTATGATTGTACTATTGAGTATCATATGGGGAAAGCTAATGTGGTGTTAGATGCTTTGAGCAGGAGGTTTGACATCAATGCAGCTCAGATTCAATTATCGAGGTTATCTAGTTTAAGTCACTTGAGAGCTCTAAATGTGGAGTTGAATTTAGAGCAAGATAGGGCCTTGATTGCTACATTGAAACTTAGGCCGATGTTACATAATAGGATCTGAAGAGTACACAGAGAAGATCCTGATATAGTGAAGCTTATAGAGAAAGTAAAGATGAATCCAGATTTTGAGTTTGAGTTGAGGGATGAGACATTATGGTTGAGATGGAGGTTATGTGTGCCTAATGTGGATAATCTGAGGAAGGAGATATTTGAGGAAGCTCATATGGCCGCCTATGCTATGCATCCTAGTACTAACAAGATATATAACACATTGAAGCAGCATTTCTGGTGGCTTGGAATGAAGAAACAAGTGGCAGAGTATGTATCTACATGTATGACGTGCCAGTAGGTAGAAGCTGAGCACCAGGCTCCGGTAGGGAAGCAACATTCGTTGCCCATTCCAGAGTGGAAATGGGAACGGATTACTATGGACTTCATCATGGGATTGTCTAAGACTCTGAGACAACATGATGCGATATGGGTCATAGTGGGCTGATTGACTAAGTCGAAACACTTCTTACTAGCGAGAGAGAATAACTCGCTTGATCAGTTGGCCTAAAGATATGTGAATGAGGTGGTGAGACTACATGGGGTTCCAGTGTCTATAGTATCGGACAAGGATCCCAGATTTACTTTGAGGTTTTGGAGAAGCTTACAGTCTGCTATGGGTACTAAGTTAAACTTTAATACAACATTTCATCCTCAAACAAACGAACAGAGTGAGAGGATAATAAAGACTATTGAGGATATGCTTCAAGCTTGTGTATTGGAGTTTCAAAGTTCTTGGGAGCAGTATATAGCACTAATAGAATTTGCATAAAATAATCATTATCACAATAGTATTGGAATGGCACCGTATCAGGCACTATATGGTAGAAAATGTCGGTCGCCATTATATTAGGATGAAGAGGGCTTGAGAATGGTTGAAGGCCCAAAGTTGATACAAGGTATAGTGGACAAGGTGAAGTTGATCCGAAACCGAATTAAAGAAGCTCAAGATAGACAGAAGAGTTATGTGGATCAGTATAGGAGGGATATGGAGTGCAGTGTAGGAGACAGAGTGTTTCTCAGAGTGTCACCTTGGAAGGGAGTATTGAGATTCGGTAAAAAGGTCAAGATGAGCCCTAGGTACATCGGTCCTTATAAAATCATTGAAAAAATAGGACCTTTGGCCTATAAGTTGGCTTTACCGAATCAGATGTCTCAACTATATAATGTGTCTCATGTGAGTATGCTCCGAAGATATCGATCGGATCTGACACATATGATTCCAGCTTAAGAGATTGAGGTTGCTAATAACTTAAGCTATATTGAGGAGCCGATCAAAATTGTGGGGTCTTAGATCAAGCAGTTGAAGAATCAAGTTATTCCATTGGTGAAATTCCTTTGGAGTAATCACTCAACTGAGGTGATAATATCCCCACCTGTTCGAACAAACAAGTAAGAATTTTGATGACAAAATTTCTTGTAAGGAAGGGAGAGTTGTAACATCCCATTACCTACAGGGAGGCTAGAATAGTAAATATGAGTTATTAATGGGAGATTAGAAAATTCATTCCATGTTAATCATAATAGGACATGCACATATACGTGAATAGTGAAATTTTGCACATAAAAATGACTATGCATGCTTTCATTGACATTTTGAGTATAATTGCTTCTAAATATGATTTTTTTATTGAGAGCTGTAGTTTTCATATCTTGCAAAATCGAATTGGAGAGTGTATTTACGGATTTAGAATTTTTGAAATTATTGGAGAAATTTCTGAAAATTGTTGGGTATTTTTGGAGTAGAAAAATTGCCAAGTGACAAAACTATTAATAAATGGTAGTAGAAACTTCTATCCAATGGCAATGGAAATTTTGATATGTGACTTTAGGTTTTATTTATGAGTGCCATTGAAAATTGGGGGACAATTAGAGTGGAAATAGAAATTGATTGGACTAGTTAAATGAAGGAACCTATTCTTAATGTCATAGAAATTGGAGCAAGTGACACATATCATAAGTCTTTCACCCTTTTATTTGCTCTCTCTCTCATAGTGCTTCTCTCTTAAAAGACATTAGAGTTTTGTTTTAGTTTTTTCTTCTCTCCTTCGTAGCTTATTTCTTCTTCTTCTTCATGATTTTTTTCTCTTCAAATCTCCACCCACATTGGCATCTCATCTTCCATTTGCTACTCTTTCACTTTTCCGTCTTTTTCATTCCCACCAAAAACCCTAACCTTCCAACCATAAAGATGGTGATAATCGTGGGTTGTGTTGAAGTTAGGTATTTTTTATTTTCGTGAAGAGTTTGAAGATTTGGTACCTAAATCAAGTAAGTTGTGTTTAATGATTTTTCTAGTCAAGGTTAATTGGAGCATTTATGATGATATTTAGAGGTTAATGCATGGAAGGGGTGCTTTGTGTATGTATGCGTTGTGGATGATGAAGAGTTTATGATTTTTTTTTTGCTTATACACATATGGTTGATGAGTAATAAGCTATAGAGATGTTTTGTTCCATATAAATGCTAAATAATGGGTTATGAGTTGTTTTATGGATGATTAATGTTGTATATGAGGAGTAAGAAAACTATGAGTTATGCTAAATATGTTTGTAATATGGATTGGATGTGAAAATGGTGTTTTAAAGAAAATTGGGAGTTGATGAATAAGTACATGAACATATCTTATTTTTAGGTTAATGATATAATTTATGTCATGCTTTATTGGTGAATGATATTGAGATGAAATGGATTTAAAATGGGGAGTAAATGAAGTAGAAAATGGTGATCTTTGTATAAGTTAGGATAGGTATAAAAATCTAGAAAGTTTGAAGATGGTTGGCTAGAAAATGTCCATTGAGTATGCCTTAGTATTTTGGCTATAACTTTCTCTCTAGTTATTTAAATGATATGATTTTTTATTTGGATTAAACTAGAAATGTATAGATACATTTGTTATGAAGAAGTCTAATTCAAATTCTATTGAGAAGAGTTTCAAAATTTAATCTAAAGTTGCAGAATTGGGTTTGCATTTGTGAAAGTTCACTGCGGCAAACTCCTTTCTTTGCCGTGGCAAATTTTAAGGATTTAGTGAGGATTTCTTTCAAGTAAAGTTTACCACGGCCAACTCTAGGTCTCACCACGGTGAATATGTGAAAATTTCACGAGAATTCCTCTTTAGAGGAGTTCGCTGCAGTGGACTTCTCTGACTTCGCCGCTGTGAACTTTTCTCTCCACTGAATATGGTTAAGTATGTTAGCTATATCTTTTTCTATACTTATCCAAATGGATTGATTAAATTGTGTCTTACATAAGATGCATGAAAATCATTTCTATTTTCTGCAGCATTTGGCCTTCCATAACCCCCATCACTAATGGAGAGTTAAAGGAAGTTCATGGTTATGAATAGCATATATTAATGAAAGTTATGGGAAGTTAATGACCATGAATAACATGCATTAATGGAAGTTTTGGAAGTTAATAGCCAAATTGGCGTCCAATAACACTTTTTTCTAATCCATTCCATGCAACATTTTCTACTATGATCACATCGTGATACAATCTCGAAACACTCTCTCATATCTTGAATCACCATTGAAGACCACGTTGCTGATCTTTCAGATCTCCAATGTGTGTGACTTATTAGGTTCTCAGTTATGTTGACCACTTGAATTAACACCTAATTAAAATAAGTCAAGAGTGGTATCTAACAACATGTCATGATCCCTAATTGACCAAAAAGTCAGTTGTTTGACTACAAACCATTCCTTATGCAATGTTACCATGCAATTCATCTTTTCACTATCTATTCCCCACTAAATTCAGAGTATGGTCAAAGTGTCAAATCCCACTAAACTGACTATGTAACATCTAGTCCAAGTGATATTAGATCTTGTCCTAAGGATCCCATTACTCTATATATCATTGAAGACTCTCTTCATGACACATATCTGCTCTAGCTAGAGACTCCACGTAATGACTCCAACAAGAGGCAGTAGGTATCTTCTCCTTTTATCAATAGTGGTGAATCCTTTACTGTCTACTTAGTTACCTCCAAATACCTTAAGCTACACCCAATCACCACCCTATAAGTAACCCCTAAAAGGCACCGATGAATGGAGTCAAAGTATAGGATCCATATCTGAGATATCTTTGAGGATCGCAAGTTAATGTATACTTGCACCATTATTATAATGAGACTATCATTGACACTATAATAGAATATCCATATGATTGTGCCATAGTAGGTCAATCCAAAGTTAACTCTAAACAACTATATCTATAGGTTATGAGATCTACTACTTGATCCAATCAAAGAGTATAACTAGTGCTAGTCTATCCAGATTAGTGATATCCCATCTCATTAATCCTATGACTAGGGAAAGTTTAGATACTAATATAATTGCATATGATGAGAATCTCATTATCATGATCTCATCATGATTTCCTCCATGCTATGTTTTGTATCAAAGACTTCATTAAATACACAATTGTATGAACATCAAAATAATGAAAAATGCCTTTATTAATCATAAAATGATTTGTAAAATAAGTGATAAAGGTGATTACCTTTAGAGCAATTCTTTAACAAGTTCCCCAACTACTCCTTGGTTAGCCGCATTGAACCCTGGTCTTATGAGGTCCATAAGGGTCCGTTGTTGACATCCTTGGTTTACTCTATGGTCCAAATCTTGCTAAAATTCCTTGCCCATTGTTGCTTTCACAATTTCTTCTTTTCCTTCATATCGAGCTTTCCTAAAGGATCATTCTAGTCAAGTGATGTCTAAATTTACAGTTTTAACTGTACAACTCAAACTTTTTATGACTGTTGTGTTCATGTAAGAACATGATTTCAGAAATGGAAAGAAAGAACAAAAAACTAACTAAACGTCTTGAACTATAAAACTAAACTAATCGCCTCCCTGACAACAGCACTAAAAACTTGATTATGGTCTTCTCGATATGAGTAAGTTTTAATTAGTTAACCTCAATAATTCGCAAATGCACATGTCATTCGAATAGTACCTAAGATGTTAATCCCGCGATGAGGGATAATCTAGTCATAAACTTTAAGGCCAACATAATTGGTAGAAATTCAAAAGATAGCAAAACTAAAACATGAATTCTATTCAATCAAGCAAATCAATCCCATAATCAATTATGAAAATATTAACAATTTTGTTATGGCAACACACTCAAGAATTAACCTAAAAACTACTATCAATTGAGAGAAAGGGGAATTTACCTATCGTTAACACTAACTTAATTAATTATGACTTACCAGATTATTAAGTCTAATCGATCCTAGGGTTGATTACTCTCTCTTGAGTTATAACCATTGATCCTAAATTATAAACCCTAATCAAATTATGGAAAATTGCAATTTTTCTATTAATAACCTATTCTAAACCTAAATTAGATTTGAAGCTGTCCAATAAACTACTAAATCTCATTAGCCCAATTTAATAATTTTTCATTCAATTCACCTCTCAGTTTATTACCGAATTATGCCATCACAAAAATCAATCACAATAAATCCAATAAACATAAAAATAACATTACATATCTTCTTCTATCTTTATCTATCTAAACACTTAATTATTTTCTAGATCTAGCAATATGCCATAATTTCCTTGAACCCGGTGTCAAGCAATCTAGAATTATATTGAGCTAACCACCTAGAAAATTAGTTTAAGTAAACATATTATCGAACAAAGAAAAAAATCCATCTAAGTCTATATTTTTGCAATATTCCAAACCCTACAATTCAAATGGAACGATGTTATAAAATCATTCAATAATATCAAAGCATCTTAGCACACAAAGAAGCAGAACTTAAATTTCATTAAATCAAATATTTAAAAAAACTGAAGGTGAGTTTAGA
>JANSVA010093025.1:0-10909 GCA_025504915.1 Erythroxylum reticulatum
TTTATAATAAGGCTCAGTAAGGCATTAAGCAAATTCATTTATTCTAACACCTTGGTATATACCATCAAAATCATTACATCTTATCTATAGATGTATTTATGCCTATTAATCAGTTAATAACATTCACTCATGATACTTGAATCCCAATTGATTCCAAACAACATTTCTCTCTTTGTTCTTGCTCACAATCGGGGTGTCCCAACATGATCATGATAGAAACCTATTTTTGTTAGGCCACTATTGTGCCCTGCAGTTTTCCTTCTCATTATCAAACATACTAACACAACTTTCACTCCAATTTTCCAGAATTTACCTCTTCCGAGGCTACCTCATTTAATAATGAGCCAACTATCATATTGAGTGCATCTATTCTTCTTATTTGATTTTTCATCTTTTTCTTTATCTCATTTATACATAAGATCCTCTCCTATATGCATTTTTAACTTTCTCCTTCCTACACATACACATCACTCATCTTTTGTTAAGGCGTTTATGACTATTTTGTTCCCTTTTTTCTCTTTCCTCATTTCTATCTCATTTTCCTCTTGTCATTTATTCATCTTACATATATATACTCGCAATCCATTTGGAGTTATAAATACATAATCATCCTAAAATTTCAATCTCAATCTCCACACACACACACACACACACACACACACATACTACGGAGGATCAAAGCTTTTGTCACATTAATCAACATCTAGTTCAATTCCAAGTTCCTCTTCTTAAAATCATAATGATTTCTGTTTTCATTACATTCTACTTGTACATTTTAATCTCGTCATTTCCAATTATACCCTTATTTTCCTCAAACAATCCATAATAGTGTATTTCCTCAAACAATCCAAAGACATCTTACCATAGTACAATATTGATGTCATATTCAATAATACATCCACCGATATAAATACATTAATTCATTATCTGTCATAATTACCCATATACTATTTCTCATTTCTAAATATCCACAACCTTCATTTTCTCACATTATGATATATCATCACTTTTCTCACTATTTCTATCAACTTAAACACTTAACACATGCTCATACGTGTAACTCAGACTAGGGGTCAGTTGCTACTGTCTGCTATGACATGACTTAAATCCATGCAACTTGACACGTTTTTCAGAAAATGCCTATGTAAGATAGTACTTCTAGGCTCTGATACCACATAAATGTAGCACCTTACTCTCATAAGACACGTGCCCAAGATCATGGGTGATATCTGAGTCCATGCCCCGCAAGGATAGCATGCTCAAGCACTCAATCATTGAAAAACTTAGTACATTTTTTTTTCTTGAATACAATCATAAAAAATTTCAATAGCCATTTAGGCCCGTTACAAATAAAAAATATTTGTCAAAATTTCATTACATTGAAAAAACCATATACAACCATTTTCGATTTGGAAATTTATTTCAAAACAGAAATATTTGAATACACAAGTTACAATAATTACGGAAGACTTAATTTGATACAAAATAAAGGAAACACTAATGCAGATATCAACTGATCCCGACCTCTATCTTTTACTTGTATGTTGTAGGGGTACTCCCGTTTGCTTAACGGGGTATTCTTCTGAGTCCTAAAAAATATTTGAAAATTTTGAGTGAGTTTTGCGAACTCAATGAGGGATCATTATTGATGGCTCGCCCTTTCAAATAACATGTAATTCACATTTCACATTCAATTTCACACTTCACATTCAATACACTTAATCATTCATATTATATATATGCAGTGCACATGAGACTCACTTTTTATTTGTTTACTTTTTTATGATCGAGTGCCTAAACTATCCCGTATAGGGCTCATTGATAACTGTCCCTTATCTGCTTGGGGGATACAGGGCTCATTAAACGTTGAGCCTAAGGCTCTGAATCACTTTTGAACTCAAGGCTCATTTTCAATCATTGAGCTTTAAGCTCTGATCATTGGCTACTCTAGTCACAACTGCCATTATATTTCATGCATTTATGCTATAGAATGCATCAATCACATTTGCATGTTCCCATTCAATCTCATTCTCATATCATCGAACCTTAGTCCGGCATTCAACATTAAGATGAAAATCACACTTTCACTTACATACAAATGCACATTCAGAACGCATTTAACAATCACATTAAGTACACTTAGTTCTTCTCATTCACATATAAGCATCATTTCAATATCTCATCAATCATCACAATCATCGGACCTTCTATTTGGAATCCATAATCAAGACGCATTTATATTGACACTCAGTAGTCAATTAATACAAAAATTGACAAAACAAAACAAACAATAAAATGAGATCATCTAGTTCTACTCACAGTACGCTCCAAAATAGCATTTGTTTCCAAATTCTGGATATGCCTGTATACGGATGTTTATCCTGCACATCCCATTGATACAATACACAATTCACACATATTACAAAACTCATTTTTGCACAAATAGCTATTTGGACTATGTAAAATGCATGCTTAATGATAATTTCGAGTACTTTACTAATTTCATAACTTAATCGCTCATCATTTCTTTGACTCACAAATTCAATTCTTTGGTAATTTGATATCAATAACTCATCCACTAATTTTCCAATATAAATCTGTTTGTGTTTAGTGGAGAGGAGTCAGAGTCTCTATATATGTATATGAATATATATGTATCACTATCAATTTTCTGTTTAACTCATAATATCTCCTCTTCATTCCTATTTTTTTTAGCTTAGCATATCACAATCCAATCAAAATCTATCATTTTTCATAATCATCAAAAATAGAAACATTCACTACATATATTCATCACATTTTCTGTATTACTGCACTTTCATTTTTCTGCATTTTCAACCTTTACATTCACTTCACTTTCTTCTTCTAGCTATCACTTTAATTTTTCTTTCTCAGCTTTAAACATCATCATACACATTTTCATTGATCTTTCAACTCTAAAATTCATCTCTACAATCTCTTATAACATTTTGATCATTAAATCCAAAGAAAATCACATATATGGCATACTCAAAATCTCCTCACTCATTTTCCAACAATTATTAATATCACTATTCTTAACCATTTAACAGTGAGCTAATGTGATGCATTCTTCATTTCACATAAAAATACAGAATCAAAACAACTTACTTTATTAAAACTCTAACATATTCAAAATCACGCGGAACCTAGTTCCTCATGCAACCACGTACATCAACTTCAAAGTTAATGGGGGGTTCAATTTTTCTTGAGATAGAAGAAAGAAATATCAAAGTGGGAGTGATAATACACAGAGGAAATCAAGATTTGTTTTTGGTGAATATTTGTTGAAAAACTCTGTGTTAAAGAAACACTAGAGAAGAAGCTTTGAGAGAAAGAAATGAAGGCAAGTACAATAACTTGTCTTTCAAGGTTATTAAAACTCAACTTTAAAGCTGGGACACCTGTCTATTTCTTAGCCACTTATCCACTTTGCTTTAGTAAAACTCACTTAAGTATGATTTGTACTTAATTTTATGACTTAATAAAACCACTGAAACACAAGTAATAACCCATTAAATCACTTCCAAATTTGTCCATAAAATATCATTTTAGGTCAACATTGTTTGTTCTTTTTGAACCTGATACTAAAGTTATTTTGCAAAACTTTCTTCTAGAAACATGTTCTCCTATGTCTTATGAATGCAATGGTTCATGAATCACTTCACTTGGAGGTTGGATAACAAAGTTATGGCCGAAAGAATCAAAGATGATTTTTCCCTCAATCATATTGAATGGGACAATTGGCATAACTTTCACTAGAAATGCCAGATTAAGATCTTCTTAGGACGGTTTCAAGGAAGAGTCTACAAATTCCATGAAGACCATGAAGAAAATTTTTATCATATGGGAGGTAAAAAATGGACTAGACGATAGGATCAGATGAAATCACATGAAAAAGAAAACGAATTAAAAAAGCAGATGAATTGGGAAAATTCCCATAACTTTCCCTACAGATATCTGATTAAGGTTTTCTTTAAATGGTTTAAGAGAGAACTTCAATATATACAACTTTTATAAAGACCTCAAAGATAAATTCTATTTTCTGAAGGGTCAAAGCTGGAACATATGATAGGATCAGACAAAACCAATTGAAAAGGCAGACGATTGAAAAGGCAGATGAATTGGGAAAATTGCCATAACTTTTCCTAAAGATATTGGATTAAGGTGTTTTTTAGATGATTTGAAAGAGGACTTCAAGTTCTACAATTTTCATCAGGATCTTGAAGAAAAATTCTATCATCTTTAGGGTCAGAACTACACCAAACAATACAAGATGAATAGTGCACAGAAGAAGCAAAATATAAAAGAACAAAAATTAGTAGATGTGATGTCATCATAGATGATACATTTTTACAAATGATATGACATCATCACAGATAATATGACATCATCATATACGATATATTTTTACAAACGATATGACGTCATCGCAGATGATACATTTTTACAGACGATATGATATCATCATAGACGATATGACGTCATCACAGACGATATGTTTTTACAGATGATATGACATCATCACGGACGATCCGTTTTTACAGATGATATGACATCATTACAGATGATACCCTCTACATTCCTGAGCATCTTCATTTATAAGGACCATAACTTTCAACTTCATTGTCCAAAATTCTCATACCATATACCGTTGGAAAGATCACAGAAAGATATACAACTCTTAGTAAGAAAACTTTATCTAATTGAGCCTAGATCAATACAAAATTTCCCCTAAATTTAGAACATAAATTTTACATTCATTCACCAATGTTCTGTACCCAGTTCTCAACTTCATGAAAATTTTGAGACTCTTAGAGACAGAATTTAAATTTGATGTCTTCATAAAATATGTGTACATATATTTCTAGTTTAATCCAAATAAAGAATCATTTCATTTGGATAACTATCAAAAAATTTATGGCTAGCAGACCGAAGCACACTCAGTGAACATTTTCCAGACCTACTAACAATTTTATTTCCAAATCTTTCCTTATCACAACTCATACCAAGATCACTCTTTATACTCCCTCTACTTCTCATTTTCAATAAAATCACATTTAAAAAATCAATTATAGACGGAAGTTGTCATTGAATGCATGTACAATTATTTTTATGTGCAAGGATTCAATATTTATGTGCATATATGCTAATATTATTCATGAGCAAGAAAATGCATTTTCTTAATCTCTCTTTGAGCTCACATGTACTGAATTTTTGGGTCCTAACTCTTAGTATGGGAACGAGATGTTACATTTGTATAGGCCCTAGGCCAAATGCTGCAATCTTCTGCTCCGGCCTCAGGTAAGAAGAGGAAACAGTTTAATAAGCTTAGGAAATATGAGACAGTGGATTTCTATGGGACAATAGGTCCAGAAGAAGCCAAAACTTGGTTGAGAAAGACCAAGAGCATACTGGATCAGATGGATTGTGAGGATGATAAGAAGGTTGTGTACGCTACAAACTTGCTAAAGGGAGATGCTCTGTAATGGTAGGAGAGTGTGTCAGGGAGCCAGATAAGGCTGCTAGTGTTAGCATGGAAGTACTTCTTACCTTCTTATAAGAAGAAGTACTTGTCTGAGGTGTATATTCAGCAGAAACAAAGAGAGTTTCTAAGTCTCACTAAGAGGGAAATGACGGTGAGTGAGTATGAGTGTCGGTTTACACAACTATCCTGATATGTAGCAGAGATGATGATGAGTGAGGTGGCTAAGTGCCGTAGGTTTTAGTTAGTGTTGCATCTAGTTATCAGAGAGAAGGTGGTGGTACAGAATTTTTATGATTTTCAATAGCTGGTTGAAGTGACACTGAGGGTTGAAAATATTAAGAAGATAAAGAGCATCATGAACAAAAAGAGAAAGGGGAGATAACAGTTTAAGAGGGAAGGTGGTACTCCTATATCTGAGAGGAGTGCCAGGACCTTCCTTATGTATTCTAAGGAGAGGAGCAGTGGTGCAAGTAGATTGAGACAGATGAGAATTGTTTCTCAGCAGGCCTCAACGGTTGGAGGTAGTAAAAGGGAGAGGGAGATAAGTCGTTCATCCCCAAAGGGGATCACTACCGGAAACTCCATAGAGGGGAGTGCTACCGATTGATAAGAGCTTGGTTTAATTGTGGGAAAAAAGAGCATATGGCTAGAGAGTGCCCTTAGCGGGCAAGATAGGAGAAAACTAAGATGTAAGCTTTAAAGAGAGCTGAGACTGTGGGACGCAAGATTTCAACGGAATTGGGCAGTTCTGATGTAGCTAAGAGGGTGAGTCTTCCAGGGAGATCAAGGGGGCAAACACCAGCTAGGGTGTTTGTAATGACATGCGAGGACGCAGAGACAGTCCCAGAAGTTGTGACTGGTATGATTAAATTATTTGATGATGATATTGTTGTTTTGATTGATCTAGGGTCTACCCATTCGTTTGTTTCATCAAATAGAACTGTGCATGGTAGAGAACTGAGCCCATTGGATACTCCTTTGATGGTGAGTACTCCAATCAGCCAGTACATTATGATTAGTCAAGTTTATAGAGACTGTGAGATATGTATTGAAGGAGAATGATTAGTGTTGAATCTAATTCCATTGAAGATGGGAGGATTAGATGCGATTTTAGGTATGGACACGTTAGAGGAGTATAATGCTAATTTGGATTACAAATAGAAGATAGTAGAGTTTGAGTTGGATGACGGGAGAAAGGTAATGTTTGTGGGAGACAGAAAGTCAAACCTGCCTAGAGTTGTTTTGGCTCTACTAGCAGAGAAAATGATGAGGAAAGGGTGTGAAACATTTTTGGCCTATGTGGTAGACATGAAGGAAGATGGAGGGAAGTAAGAAGAAATTCCTGTGGTTATAGAATTTTCGAATGTCTTTCCAGAGGAATTATCAAGACTACCTAGACTAAGTGAAATTGAGTTTCCCATTGAACTTCTTCTAGGTACTGCACCGATCTCAATTCTTCCTTATCAAATGGCTCCAGTGAAATTTAAGGAGCTTAAGAAACAATTGGAAGAGTTGTTGGAGAAAGGTTATATTAGGCTGAGCTCTTCACCTCAGGAAGCTCTGGTCCTTTTTGTGAAGAAGAAAGATGAATCATTGAGAATGTGTGTAAATTATAGGAAGCTTAACCATGTCACCATCAAGAATAGATATCCACTCCCATGTATAGATGATTTGTTTGATCAATTGCAAGGGGAAAAAGTCTTCTCCAAGATAGACTTGAGATCAGGTTATCATTAGTTGAGGATAAAGGAGTAAGATGTCTCAAAGACTGCTTTTAGAACACGGTATGGGCATTTTGAGTTCTTATTTATGCCCTTCTGATTGAAGAATGCCCTTGCAGCTTTTATGGAATTAATGAACAGAGTTTTTAAGTCTTTCTTAGACCAATTTATCATTGTCTTTATTGATGATGTATTGGTTTACTCCAAAAGTGATAAGGACCATGAAGAACATTTAAAAACTTCTTTGGAGACATTGAGGAAGAACGAGTTATATGCCAAATTTGAAAAATGTGAATTTTGGCTTAAGGAAGTGGCATTTCTTGGACCTGTGATTTTAGACCAAGGAGTACATATAGATCCGAGAAAGATAGAAGAGGTTGTAAAATGGGAAGCACCTAAAAATGTAGATGAAGTGAGAAGTTTCTTGTTTTTACCTGGATATTACAGGAGGTTTATGGAGGGCTTTTCTATAATAGCAACTCCACTTTCCAAACTGACAAGGAACAATTAGAAGTTTGTGTGGACCAAGGAGTGCCAGAGCAGTTTTGAGGAATTGAAGAATAGGCTCACAACTGCACCGATTTGGACTTTGCCTTTGATTAATGATGGATATACAGTGTATAGTGATGCCTCCAGGAAGGGATTGAGTTGTGTGTTAATGCAAGAAGATAAAGTGATTGCTAATGCTTCTAGGAAATTGAAACCATATGAGATGAATTATGCTACGCATGACTTAGAGTTAGCTGCCATAATTTTTGCATTGAAGATAAGGAGAAATTATTTATATGGAGTCACCACCATGGTGTTTACAAACCATAAGAGTCTTAAGTATCTAATGAGTCAGAAAGAGTTGAATTTGAGACAAAGAACATGGTTATAACTATTAATGGATTATGACTTGATGATCAAATATCATCTAGGGAAAGCTAATGTAGTAGCAGATGCATTGAGTAGGAAATCTACTATGGAACATATGGAGATGGTGTATTTTTTTTTGTTAAAGGAATTAACCTAACTTAGAGTTCCATTAAAGCAAGACAAATTTGGCTGTATATTGGCTAACTTTAGAGTAAGGCTAGTGTTGAATGAAAAGATTAAGGAATTACAGGAACAAGATGAGTATTTGAGCAGACTAAAAAAGGAGATTAAAAATGGTAAACCTTTGGAATTAGAGATAAGAGAAGATGGACTGATGGTGGTAAGTAACAGATTGTGTGTTCCAGACATATTAGAGTTGAAACATGAGATATTTGATGAGGTGCACAATGCTCTCGATGTAATGCACCCGGGGGGTACTAGAATGTATAGAGATTTAAAAGAACACTTTTGGTGGAAAGGAATAAAGAAGGATGATGCAGAGTATACTAAAAGATGCTTAGTGTGTCAGGAAGTCAAGGCTGAATACCAGGCACCTTTAGGCAAGTTTAAACCTTTGCCTATTCTGGAATGGAAATGGGAAAAGATTTTAATGGATTTATTGACGGGATTGCCAAGAACCCACAGGAAACATAATGCAATATGGGTAATTGTGGATAGGCTAACCAAGTCAGCACATTTCTTACCAATTAAGCAAACAAATTCTTTAAATGCTTTGGCCAAGAAATATGTGGATGAAATAATTAGACTATATGATATTCCAAGTTCTATAGTTTCGGATAGAGATCCTAGGTTCACCTCTAGATTTTGGGAAAGCTTATAGGAGGCTTTGGGAACTAAGTTTCATTTTAGTACAACTTTCCATCCACAGATTGATGGACAATCAGAGAGGACAATACAGACTTTGGAGGCAATGTTGAGAGGTTGTGTCATGGATTTCAAAGGCTCATAAGATGATCATTTGCCTTTAATCGAATTTGCTTAGAATAATTCCTATCACTCAGGAATTCAGATGGCACCTTATGAAGCTTTGTATAGTATGAGGTGCGAAACTCCTATTTGTTAGGATGAGAAAGGTGAAAGGAGACTTGTCGGACCTGAGTTGGTACAATTCAAAGTTGATAAGATTAAATTGGTGAAACAGAGACTTAAAGCAGCTAAAGACAAAATGAAGAGCTATGCGGATGCACATAGAAAAGAGATGGAATTTGAAGTTGGAGACAAAGTGTTTCTTAGAGCTTCTCCTTGGAAAGGGCTTTTGAGGTTTGGTAATAAATGCAAGCTTAGTTCGAGATATATAGGCCCTTATGAGATCATTGAGAAGATTGGACATTTGGCCTATAAGTTAGCTTTGTCACGGAAATTGTCTAAGATTCACAATCTCTTCCATATATCAATGTTGAGGAGGTATCGATCTGATCGTTCACACATAGTTCAACCTTCAGAGGTTCAATTAAGGGAGGATTTGACTTATGAGGAGCAATTAGTGGAGATCCTGGATTCAAAGGAAAAGGTTTTAAGAAACAAGGTTGTGAAACTATTTAAAGTCTTATGAAAGAACCATTTGACAAAGGAGGCTATATGGTAGCCTTTGGAAGCAATGAAGGAGAAGTATCCACACCTCTTTGTGGACTCAAGTAAGAATTTTGAGGATGAAATTCTTTTAAGATGGGAGAATTGTTGGAGCTTGAAATTTTTTTCAATTATTATCAATTTATTTGTTTATTTATTTATTTATTTATTTATGTTTTGTTTTTTTGTTTATTTATTTATTTTAGAATTAGGTCATTAAATTTAATAAGCATGAATAGAGATTAGAATTTGATGGAAAGATTATAATTAACTTAGAATTTATATGGTGTTAAGTGGATTAAAGGAGTTAGAGGCATAAAAGACAAAAGAAGGGGGTAGAATTGGAAGAACCAAGTGAGTGATGGGCAAAATGGGAAAAATAATAATAAAAATGTGTCTTAGCTTAGAAGAAGAGAAGTATCGTGGGAGAAAGAAAAAAGAAGAGAAGAAAATCAAAGAGGGAGAAGAAGAGAGGAAAATCATGGAAGGCTTGGAAGGAAGAAGAAAGAAGAAGAAAAAGAAAAGAAATCAATTTGTTAAAGGTAAGTTTATCATCTTTCTTCTTGCTTAGATACAAAAGAGAGATTAAATAGAGACTAGGGTTTTTGAATATCTTGAAGAGTTTGAAGAATTTGAAGCTTCAACAAGTAATTTATGCTTTAAATTTCATAGGTTTAGTTAAATGAAACTCAAATGAAGTTGAATGTGTGTAGAAGCTTGTTGATGAATGATATAGGGAAATGTTCTCTTTTAGGGTCAATTATAAAAGATAGATCATGATGAATTTGTCAATGATATTGGGTTGAAATGAAGTAGAAGAGATGGATTAGGTTTAAGATGGGTTATATGCGAAATGTGGGAAGTAAAAAGATAAAAAAGTATAACAAAACTTATTCTCGGAGTAGGTTTCTGTGAAAGTTCACTGCGGTCAACTTCTGGGTTTTGCCGCGGTGAAATCACCTTTCCTACACAGAGCATGCTTTGGTATTTTAGGAATAAATTTTTGTGTAATTATTCAAATGGAGTAATTTTTGATTTGAAGTAAACTAGAGACATAGGAATACAAACTTTCTAAGGAAATCAAGTTTTAATTCAGTCTATAAGAACCTTTATTTTTGGATGGAAGTTGAGTATAGAATATTGTTTCAGGATAAGAATAGTGTTGGACCAATGGTGGTTGACAAATTAAATCCCACTTATGTTTTGATAATAATAAAATGTATAGAATTGGTTA